>CM068376.1:51069706-51254519 GCA_034769895.1 Magicicada septendecula
TTTCCGTGTAGCTGGTTTTATGCGCAAGTAGCTGGATTTTGACACATGTGGCTGGAAAGATAGAGCCAAGTTTGGGAAAGTTAAGAAATAAACTTGATGCTGAGAGTCACTTAATATTGAAATTATTAGACATTAAACCTAATGTTGCAGGCTAATTGTTCAAAAGCAGCTTCATAGTTCACATTACACTATGTTTGATATCAAAATACATTTTAATTAAAATATAAGAGTTTGTATGATATTTATTGTTTATTTCATAACACAGATGGAGTCCCCATGAAACTTTTAATTTTTTGGGGGGTCTGCGGACTGAAAAGTTTGGGAACCACTGCTATATAGGGTAAGTCACTTAAGGAAAACATTCTTTGATAACTTCTAACCATGAAAAGTTATGTAAGCATTCCTCATTAACTACACATAACTTTAAAACATTTGGTTTGACATTTTGATGGTTTATTATCAAGGTTCAAAATTTATTGTCATCACAGGACCTGAACATGGAAAATACAGAAATAAATAATAGATGTGTTAATATTTATGTAATATTAAATTATTCGTGGTAAAGTAAGATTAAAATATATGTTTAATAGAAACTATTATTATTTGTGCAACTTATACAAACACAAAATCTCTAATGATATGTGTATTATTAATTCTGTATTTCCTGTTCATAGACACTGATGATGATAAAATATGACACATTTGAAAAATTTGACACAAATGTTTTATTGTGTCTAGTCAACAGCCAAACCTCCCAATATGTTCATTATTTATTACTTCACAGTTAATATTAAATTAAGGATAATTTCTTCTTTCAATCTATGTACAGCCCACTCTGTATTATAACCACTAACTACATTCAAAAATAGTTATAGATTTTTGTACTATAACTAGTCCCATCCTGTCCAGGAAATGTGATTCTACTGTAAACAATTTGGTGTGTCCTCATAACAAAAACATAAAATGTGGTCTACCTGTGCAATGTCACAGTTCCATTGTCATTCAGTGTGGTAAAAGTGGGTACAGAAGTTGTCTCAACTATACTAATGTGATGATGTTGCAATGGAAAGTTTTAGCATGACAGTAATGCACTACAATATTAAAAACGATGAAAGGAAACTCTTGTAGCTTGAATAAATGCTAAGTGTCAAAATTTAAGGTAACTAGCTTAACAAACTGGCACATACAATTTCCTGAAACATTTTGAGTAGCCCTATAGAAACAACTTCCTACTTATAATTGGACAAATCTACTCTTGGTTTTTGTTGTCCATGATGTGTCCGTTGATTATAACACTACTTCTTAGTGTTCCATGTCGGTAGTATTATACTTATAATTAGTAAATCTGCTCTGGTAATGTGGTTAATTTCTAATTCTAAAATTTCAAAAATGATAGCCCAGAAAGGTAGTTTAGAAACACTTTAAAAGGTCTTGCCATAACTGTCTTGCTTTGCCTCAATATCCTTTTGAACTCATCAAGCATTCCACATTTTATTATGCCTCCTACCATTTATACAATACCATATTGTTTGTGACTGATCAATGATATGTTATGTAATATAATCTTTACTTAAGTAAACAAGCATTTTGTCATATTACAGTAAAACTAGGATAATTTAAAGTTAAAGGGACTAGTAAAAATTCAAATTGCATAAATGGAAATTATGGTAGAAAATCAAGTCAAACCAAGTAAAACATTTTGTAAAATATCATGTAATTTTCTTAGAAATTTTTGTTGCTTAGATGCATTGTGTTCAGTACAAAATGTTTGAGTTTTTAAAAAGCTAGAAATTTTTTGAAACTATCAGGCTAGCTATTGCTGACCTTAAAGTGATGTTTTTCTAATACATATGAGAATTCCTGAGCTTTGGGTTTGATGAGGGGCCCATTGACTGAATTTTTTTGTACTTTGCTTGCCTAAAGCACTTCACTTTACATTCATCCACTTCAGGATTTTCTTGTCTTTATGGTCTTTTCCTATCTCTGTTGCCAGATTTACACACACTATTCAAAATCTTCTCTTTATGTTTTGTGTACACTGATGGTGTATTTGGTAGTATTCCTTAGCGAGTTCAGATTGTTTTCCCTTTTCCACTTCCTGAACAATGGAAATTTTTTTTGTCAAATGTCAGCGATTTTTCTTGAGTCTACTTTGGTTCTGAAAGAGCTATGATAAACACAGGGTATAATGAAACTGCACAATAAATCACTATACATTAGTCTATATATACAGTTGTGTGTAAAGGAAGACCTCACTACAGGACACAGCTCACACAATAGAAACTCAAAAAGCTTAACCCTTCCATGACTGCGGGCAGCCTAAGTTAGAAGAAACTATCAAGGTGGCTGACTGATGGAGTGTGGAAAAAATGACATAGCATGGAACAGCAGACCTTAGAGGTATAATATAGCTACTGGAGGAACTACTCTCCACTTACACCAGCACAATGAAACCAGTCCCACAGCTACTACATCCCCCCCACTCTGCTTCTATTCCTGCATAGAGGTATAATGAAACATGTAAATTACCTAGATTGAATTTCTCATGTATTAGGTCAAATGGAGTGTGGAATAATAATCCGTTAGAGTTTAAGTGTGTTTTGCAAAAACTGGTGTTTCATAACAGCATCAAGGTTAGTGGAAATTGTCAATTTTTGGACAAACTATGTTCACGTCTTCTTGAATTTCATTCACAGAAAGATGCCTCAATGATAATGTTGATGATGATAAAGGCAATTTAATTAATACATATGCAAGTGAACTAAATGATTTAAACAATCACTATGTTAATAACATATTATTTTACATGACCGGATTTATAATCAAGAAAATAAGTAAAGTGATCTCTTGTTCAGAATGTATTAATATGTTGTTTAGCACTCACCATCATAGTAGTATATATTCAAGTGATGACGGTTATTCATCGTTCACAAAATTTGTTTCAAAAAGTGCATTAAAATTAGCATCAAATGAAGTGTTTTGAATAATTAGAAGTCAAACTTGTGAAAAGTCAACTATTTAATTATTCAAAAAATGCTATCATGGAAAGGTATCTTAAAAATATTTTGTCAGACACTGCTAAGCAAGAATTATTAAAACAGACATTCCATTTAAACATTTTAAACATTCATTGTGTTATAAGTGTAGAAGTACACCCCATGAGTGGGAACTGATTAATCTTTAATAAGTATATTAATGTATGAGTTCATAATATGGAAATGTAACTACAATTTTAAAAAGTTAAAAGCCAATTAACAAAAATAATTCTATTTCTAAAGGTTTTATTTATTTTCAGTAATATGTCAAAATATGTACATTCATATTATATATTATAATAGACAAAACAAAATTAGGAATTCTTGTCTTGCTTTAGAACTGAAGAACTTTTGACAACCTACTTGTTGAATACATTATAAAACATATACAGTGTAATTCGTATGTATGGGCAACGTGAAGTGCCACAATGGAGTGCGGGTAAGTGAGAAACAAGATGGTTCGTTTCTATGCAGCGAGCCATGGCTCGAGTAGTTATATTATACCTCTATGCAACAGATAGTGACACACAGTACCGTTACATGAATGGAATATTGGCCTAGCTAATTCCATTAATTTGATACAAAGAACAAATGTCTGTTTACAAAGAGTTATGCCTATCTTTTGTGAGTCATGTCTCTGAATATTATGTGGTCTAGTATATACTAAGATAATTTTTTGTAGTTTGAGTAAAATTTTTATTTTGAATTAACAAAAAAACTTTGAATTACAAATAACATTATTGTATTATTTAATGTAGGGTGTTCAACAAACCATGATAACTTTTCAAATTACCCACAAATTCTAATTATGTGTTGCGGCGGCAGCGGCAAACATGTGCTTCACGTGCCAGTCTGGATTACATTCGCTGCAAACATATGGCGAGAACTGAGAGAGATTACAGCGAGCCAATCAGAAATCGGTAGCTCTCTGATAGGCTCGCGGCGACACTATCTGCGAGGTGTAAAATAAGCGTGGCCTGTCTCTATCCTCGTCTCCCCTTTCACCTCCTGGCTTTCCAGGAACCCTGGAAAAAATTGTATCTGTAGACTGCCGTCAGGAAAATACCCTCACACAAATCTTTCTCGCCCCAGTAACACCGATCACAGACACACACTGTCACCATTCTATTCCGTGAACTAAATGTGAATAGAAATATTACTCCTCACAATTTCCAAAATAATCTTTTCTAGGATTCAATTTACGTTTACTTTTAACTTTCTTTCTTATTTAGTTAATATTTCTACATTCGAATTTGATTGCAACAACATCTTCGATTAATTTTTTATACAGGAAAAGGCCAGTCGGCAACATGCTCTCAACTATCCAAGATGCAACACACAAAAAGATCACACACATACAAAAATACATACATATAATATAAAACCCGCATAGTCCCTGAATTAATTAAAATTAATACCACACTTTTCCTCACCTGAAGCTCTTTAGTAATTCAGCAACTCATTTCAAAGATGATAAAACAATAGGTGAAGCCGCCAGACTAGTGTTTCCCTTGAGTGCAAAACCAGAAATGAGACCGAATGTCGATGCCTGCCGACCCACGGGAACAGAGAATTGAACAAATCAGCTGATCAGAACGGCAGACTTGATTACGCACACACACACACACACACACACACACACACACACACACACACACACACACACACACACACACACACACAATTATCGCCACATCACGGTCTCAAGGTTAACCGATATAGTCAAGCAGTGGCGCTGGCCGCTCACGCAACCCTTGAACCCGCTATACAGACGGCACTGTGGCCGCGACGCACGCCGAATAATTTAATGCTTAAATTACATCGGCACACAGGTCTACTTCCCAAGAAATGGCGAAGTCATTGGCGAATGGTCATCGTGATCCCGAAGCAGGGAGAGGATGCTTCCTGGCCCGACAATCTCCAGTCCATCAGCCTACTTTCCATTACGTCCAAGGTTTTTGAGCATCTTGTACAGCGTCGTATATGAGATTATCTAATAAATTTTAACTTGCTGGCCCCCAGACAGTTCGGTTTCCGTGTGGGGCATTCCACCACTCATCAGCTGATGATAATGGTGGAATACATCACGGACGCCAGGTATCGGAGAGAACAGACCTTTGGCTGCTTCTTAAATGTAGAAAAAGCCTTGGACAGTGTATGGCATGATGGACTCTTATTCAAGCTTAGGGCAGCCCAGCTCCCAGACTGCTACCTTCATCTGATTGCTAGCTTTCTGATGGAGAGGACCTTCTGCGTGAGAGTAGGCAATTCTGTCTCTTCCGAGACAACGACGTGCTGAGACAGCCTGGAGTCTAGGTGGCCCTCTTTGTGGACGTCATGGCTGTATTTACAGCCGATCGCAACGAAGAATGGGCTGTCTGACGACTACAGCGCCAGCGCGACTCGTTTGGGGATTGGACTGATAACTGATGGGTGTCTCAACGTGACGAAGAGTGTAGCTGTCCTATTCTCTAAGCGAAGGAATAACCCGCTTAGACAAGTGCGCATCGGCAGGACATACTTGCGCTGGTCCAACGAAATGAAGTACGTTGGAGTACACCTTGACCGTTGGCTCACCTGATGTACCCACGCTCAGACAGTTCTTAAGCTAGCATCCGCTCGTCTGAGTTAATGTTCCCACTCCTGATCAGATCAGCCATGACCAGGAAACTGGAACTGATTGTCGGCACATATCTGCTGCCGGTCATACGCTTGCCCGGTCTGGGGTTACCTCGCCAACATCCATAAAACGAAGTTATAAAGCGTCATCGACAGGGGGTTTCGGCTAGCGGGAAAAGTCTCCCGTCGATTTTCTTCACGCCTTCTTAGGAGCGGACTAGGCGTCCATTCCTTGGGTGACGCTATCAAGCGTCTTGCACGGAAATTTTATACACGTGCTTCAAGGTTTCCAGAAAACCCTCTTATAACAGAGCTGGGCTAGTACCACATACGTGCAGGTGATTAGTGGAAACGACCTCGGTGTATACTGCTCTTGTGTAGGCGAGCACAAATAGCCGATGTAAGGCCTGCTAAAGAGCAAACTCGCCCAACTTGAGCATGGCCGTGAGGCAGGAGCTCAAGAAGGTAGCTTTGAACTCAGCTTCCCGAATGGTACGTCTCTGCGACGCACAAGTACACAGCCAAGAGTGAGTAAATAAAATTCATTCTATCGGACGACGCGAAGGAAGTAGGGAAGAACAGAAAATGGATGAGGAAGAAGCGAACCCTATCGATTGGGACAGCAGTGGGCTCTACATCCCGCTGCTGAGTGAAGAGGACTGTGGCAGAGCAAAGGCAGTGAAAACAGCCGGCTAACATAACACTGCGGCTCGCAAGGAACACCCGCCGCCGCCCCAGCAGCAGCTAGTTCCATCTACCAACGGTCATTTTCAGTGCCACAAATATGACACGAGGTAAGATTGGTGCCATTGGTTCTTTGACAAGACCACACCTCGGTTCTACGTAGAGTTCTGGAGGCTGAACGAGCTGACCGAGGACGTAGACTCGCCATTGCCACTGATCTAAGAGATGATCAAGGACCTTAGCGAGTCCAAAGTCTTCTCGACGCTGGATATATAGAGCGGATACTGACTGATCCTGCTAGACGAAGCACCAAAGAAGTCCACGGCATTCTTGGTGCCAGATGGAAGTGGTTACCAGTTCCGCGTCATATGCTTTAGGCTGAAGAACACGCCCAGAACCTTCCAACGGGTGATGGAGGATGTACTAACGGGGCTCTTCCAGGAGTGTTGCCTCGTCTACCTCAACGATATCATCTACTCACCGAATGGAAAATTCACCTGCGAGACCTCGACCAAGTCCTGGAAAGGCCTCAGATGTGCCAGCTGACCTGCACCCTCAGTAAGTGCCAGTTCATGCAGGAGTAAGTCTCATTAGTGGGACATGAGATAACACCGGACAGCAACCTTCCACAGCAGCAGCATCTCAGAGAAATCGAAGAACAGCCGGCGCCCAGCACCAAGAAAGAGCTGCAACGCTTCTTGGAAACCTACAACTGGTTACGAAAATACAATCCCCGGTTCGCCATGATCTCCACATCATTAACGGATCTGCTGTGGACAAGAATGCGGCACTGGGAAGAGTCAGCACAGACAGCCTTCGAAGAGGTCAAAGTCATCCTCAACGTCCATATCCGCTTACCCGAGCTGGCAACCGTTACGTTCTGGTAACGGACATAGTGTCGAGATGGGTGGAAGAGAAGGCAGTGCTGAAAGCAGATGCCGACACCACTATCGGCGGCCTGGGGATATCCAGAGGTGTTGCTGACCGACAATTGGAAGCCGCTTACGGGCCACAAGTGGAAGCAGATGTGCAACAAGTTGCACATCCAACCGTGGACTACAGCCAACTATCATCCCAGGGCACCGCGACCGAGCGGTGCAACGGTGAAATAAAGAAGGCACTGCGTATTCACATCCACGACTGCGAGGACCACAGCGTGTGAGACAAACCCTTGTGAACAGTGTTGTTGGTGCTGCGCAAATGTGTGGACGTCGCCACTGGCATGATACCGTGACGTCCCTCAAAGAAGTGTTCTCCTATTCTCAGTCTACATCAACGGCGAAGCCTGGAGTCCAGATAACCCTATTGTTTAGCCGGCATGGCTACATTTACAGCCGATCGTAAAGCAGAACAGGCCGCCTTACAATTACAGCGCCAGTTAGATTGGCTCGGGGACTAGACTGAGAGCTGCAGGGTGTCTTTAAAATGCGACCAAGAATGTAGCCGTCCTATTCTCCAAGCGCCAGAAAAACCCGCAGAGACAACTTCGCATCTGTAGAACGTAATTGCGTTGGTCCACTGAAGTGAAGTACCTCGGTGTACACCTAGATCGTCGGTTCACCTGGCTCAAGTATTCTCAGACAGTTCACAAGTGAGCGTCCACTTGTCTGAGCCTACTGTTTCCACTCCTGGTCAGCTCGGCTATGACAAAGAAATTGGGCAAAATGATCGTCAGGGCGTGCCTGCTGCTGATCATTACTTACGCTGCTCCGGTACCGTATACATCCAGGTGATTTGTGAAAACGACCTCGGTGTATACTTTGCTAGTGTAGGCTAGCACAAACAGCTGAAGTAAGGCCTGCTAAAGGGCAAAATCGCCCTACTTGGGGAGAGCCCGGAGGCAGGAGCTCCAGAAGGCAGCTCAGAACTCAGATTCCATGTGGTATGTCTCTGCTTGCACAACCACACAGCCCAGAGTTAAAAAGTCTCAGAGAAGGAAGTAGGGAAGAGCAGAAAGTGGAGGAGGAAGGAGACGTGAAGCCTATCGATTGGGACAGCACCAGGCTGTACATCATGCTGCCCAGTGAAGAGGACTGGGGTGCAACAACAACAGCGAGGCAGCCTCCTGACATAACACCGGAGCTTACGCAAAACACTCGCTCCCACCGCAGCAGCAGCAGCTAGGCCTACTTCCTATGAACTACGATTAGCGCCATGTGTTTTGTGTGAGTGTATTTGAATTGTTCCATCTAAAGTGGTACCTTGTATGGCACCTCCTGCAAAACACACAAACAAATTTTTTGTTCAATTATTTCAAGCCACATCAAGAAATTTACATATTCACAAATATGTCATGTGGCAGCAGGGAAAAGTAGACACTTGAACTATGAGTTCGTGAAACTTGCAGCCTATTTACATTAGTTTTTGCTCTCTGTTTATAAACCTGAAGAAGTCAATAAATTGAAAGCATTTCTCATCAAATAAGGAAGTTATCCAGTTATAGAGAAACATTTTGGAAAACTGTTAAAGGAATGGGATTATGGAATAAATGTTCCATAATAAGACAATAGGATAATCCATTTTTTGAATAAATGTACACAATAATTGTGAAACAGATTATGTTGGAAAATTATATTTATTTAATTTAAAAAACTGGTTGTTCATTGGGAGGCTAAAAATTTATTGGGAAACCCTCATGTCCAGTAGAAGCCTCTAATTTGAAACAGTTTTGCAGACTTAAGAAACAATAGTTATGGCAGTTATTATGATAGTTATGTTAGTTAAAATACTGACATTGAAATATATGACAAGACCATTTTCAAAATAATCAAATGGGACTTAATCCTCTATATTCATGGGATATATTATTCTCTTCATTGCCCTGTGTCCACAGATGCTTCTGTAACAAACTCCTATTTTTATTTCAGGTATCACACGCTTTGATGAACAGTTATGGGAAATATTTGTAGACTCTTTCAATTGTCTGCCAGTTGCCGCCATCATTGGTAGAAAGATATTTTGCTGTCATGGTGGCTTGAGTCCCACTCTCTGGAACATGGATCAGATTAGAGAGCTACCGAGACCCACGGATATACCACCTAACGGTCTATTGTGCGATTTGGTGTGGGCTGATCCTGATAAGGTACCCCATACAATCATAAATATTACTCTGTGTTTACAAAAAGTTGAATATACACAAGCATTTATGTGTAAATAGTGTGCCACTAATTTATGTGTTGCTTCATATTTCAGAAGATAGCAGGATGGCGTCCAAATCTGGAACGAGGTATTTCAGTAAAGTTTGGCCCTGATGTTGTTTCAGAGTTTCTTGAACAACACAATTTAAATCTAATATGTAGAGCACATGAGGTAAATACATTTTATTTTATGGTACCGATAATTATATTAAAATAGTTTATATAAAAACACTGCAGAAATTTACTTTCTGTGTTCTCAGAACGCCTTTAATGTTAACTGGAAGTGAAAAATATAATTTTAGTAAACTTTAAAAATTGTGTGTGTGTGTGGAAGGGGTTAGGTTACAAAATAAATACAGGAATTTCAGTTACATAATTTCTAACCTCACACAATATTAACCTTGTATTTTTTTAAAGTAAAAAAATTTTCTCTTCTGAGATTTGAGAAAATGAAACTAATTTAAATATTGTAAAGGATATGCAATCCACCTCACTTCACTGAGCCCTCATGCTGGTAGGTCCCTAAGGATAAAAGAGTTGACTGAAGTTATGTTTACCTGCATCATATTATACTGACGCCATTGTAGCATGAATCAAAAGCATTCTGGCCATGTGTATTTTAAAGATTCACTATGCTACTACTGAGTTGGCAGATTAAACAGATTGCCTACACATGCATAGAACAGATTTTGTAAGCTTTTGGCAGAGCACATGAAATGAACAATGAATTTAATATGATATCAGTTATATAAAAAAACATACAACTCAAAATACCTAACAGTGTATAAAATAATATATTAATTTTTGGTGTGTAATTGGGAAGGAGACAGTTTACTGAATTGGTCAGCTTTGAGAGTCATCAAAACTGTCAGTTATTGTCAGTACTGTCAGTTAGAGGATGCAGCTACTGGTTGGAGTCCTTCTAATTATTTTTCAGTGTAGTTTATTATACACAGTCTCCACATATGGAACACTTTACTTATCAAGTGTTGGTGTACTCTTTCATAATATTGTTGCGACGGTCTCACTGATCGTCATATGCTAGAGTGGAAACAAAATACAGACACCAATGAAGTCACTAATCACCAGCTTTAATTAATCACAAATAACAGTTGTAATTGACAAGTTATTCAACAAGATTATACTTGTACTGTAATTGAAATTAAATTTGTCCACATTCAAATAATAATGTCAAATAATAGTCCTGCACAATAATCACTTTTATTAACCACTTGAGATACAGTGAGTAAATTGCCCGACGTAAACTGACTTCTAAGTGGCAGTTGTTGTTTAAATAGGTAGCACAAGTGTTCTAGAGTAATCCATAATACACATCAACAGCCATCGAAAACACTAGAGTCTACTCGATTGCGGCCTTGAAGAAACACCCACCTGCTGGGCTATGCGGAGGGACGGGTGGTGTACGCTCTCGGCTGTTCCATTCATTTCAGTATACCCTACAGTTTCAATCCTCCTAGTGAAAAAAGTTTGAAATTGTGACAAGTTTTCATTTGTTTAATACTTTTTACTTTTGAATTTTTGCATGCAAGTTATGTGCTGATGTGTGCAGTAGTAAAAAAAAAATACAAACCATTTCAGCTTGCTCATTTGTTTTGTAAATGCTGAATAATGTTGATTTTCATTATTGAAAAGAAATTATGTTATATCACCTCTCTTTTAGTATCAAAACTAATAAATTTGCAATTGTATGTGTTGCATATCTAGGTAAATGTACGTAAAATATTGCACCTTTATCCACCATTTGACTTTAACACTATTAGATGATTTTAGTCTGAAAAATCTACCATTAGCAAATTTTTGTAACAGTTACTAGAAAATAAAATGAATGGAGACCTGATGTGGTAGACCAAGGCTAACCAAGGCATGGAGCAGCCTTCCTTTATGAGGCCCAGCCACAGTTTTCTGTCATACAGATCATTATTTTAGTCATTTTTTGTGGTACATTATTAATTGTTTTATTTACTATTTATAGATTTTAATGGAACAGTGAATCAAAGATGTGCTAAATGAGAAAAATCAGTTTTATTCACTTACAGTCAATTTCATACAAAATAAATTATATTGCAACGAAATTATGCCGAAAAGTCGGCAGGTGCAGTTACATAAAAGCTCTCAGCTAGTCGAGCATGTGCAGTGGCTGTGTCAAGACCATGCAGTAAGGACCCTCTAGACTGTTTCAGTACTTGTAACGATGCAAATTATGCTTTCACGCTGCCAAAATAGTGGAAACTATATAAGCAACAGTGGCTGGCTTAGTGAGTTAGTTGTGTAACCCTCGGTTACTATTTTATTTATTAATGAAACTGTAAACTCCCACTTACCTTTAACTTTCGATCTGGCCGGATCGCATAGTGAGGACGAACCCCGTTCGTACAGCGAACTTGACAGCACATCAAATGAAATAAGGTTTTGAAGGAAGTTAAATACCAAAATTTATCATTTGAAAGATAATGGTTTTTATTTTTTATGATTGTGAAACATTTTAGACATGTATAAAATCAGAACAAAATTGTTACTCTCTCTCCTGGTTTTTTTTTAAATTTTGAATTTTCAGTGTGAAAATTTACAACTTTAGAAAAGTATGATAACTACGAAAACATAATAACTACTTTACCTTATTTATAGTACATACAAACATAAACAGCCCAGCCTGCCGTTCTCACATACATACAATTTAATTTTTAAAAACCCCAGATCATTTTTAATACCCCAAAGCCCTTAAACATTTGTTGGAATACTACCCGCCGGCAACGTGGTTTTCGTGCGCACTCATTATTACTCTTTTAAATTTATTTTTTGTGTCCGAAATTAGATAAATATGTTCTCCACTGTTTGATCGACCGCGGTCACATGGTCTTAACTGTTATTTCACTTTTTTCTGGTACAATATAAAATTTTGTAAAGAGCCTACTTGGCTCGGTCCGGCGCCGGAACAATCAGTTAACGAACTGCGGAGAAGAAGGCAGCAGGTGCTGCTAAATTACGTATGTCTTTTTGTGTGGAAACCAATGTCTTTGGTTTCGTCGCAGTAGTTTCGTCCCATGCAATTCATGTAGTTGTTGGGGTGACGACAGTATACGATATTAGTGAGGCACTGGCTAACGTCACGAGATGGGCGGACCTTACGGTTTACATCCGCCAGCAAGTGAGACTAAGTTGAATAAAAATCGTTTCCTGACCATCTTGGTTTTTGGACGGTAGCGTCACCCGCTCGTATGCCTGTGTCGCGCATACGAGCGCAAGGTCACACACAAACAAAGTTCTTAGAAATGAGGCTATGCATACCTCTGTACTGATTGCACAATGCATACGGCGTATTTCTCCTTTGTTACAAACTGTTCCATTCACCACGTGTTCTGGTCACCGTTGAAATAAAATTTACACAATACCTTTATAAAACCCCGAAAATGAAATAAAATAAAAATACCCATAATTTTGGTCTGTTACAATACCCCCCCCCCCTATGAGATGTCTTCTGTCAAAACAGAAGAAATCTCATTGATAAAACCCCTAAGAGGACCGGTGAGGAACTGGTACCAACAACCCCCTTTTGTTCTTACACGTCATGGGTAACCGACCCCCCTGGCTCGGCGACTATGGACGCATCTGAACGAGATCACTGGACTTCTCTGTGCGAGATCCCAACACCGAAAAATCGAACAGACACGCATCACAGCGCACCTCACCTCCTCACATGCTACCCCAAAAATCCTCAATCCCTGGCTTAGATCATGCCAGATCCTCAACTGATATGTTTCCCCTTATATGCCAGCTGGGCTGCCTTTAGCAGAAACTGGGCTCACACACACACTTATACTACATATTATGAACATTGAAACATTTCTGCAAAATTTCGCTAAGTTAAAATCAACAATTGTCTCCTTTAATCAAACTACAAATCCGTTACCTAAATTGAATAATTCTCTCCATTAATTTTTCTGTTATTTAAAATAGATCAATTGAACATTTCTTAAAATAAGAACATCCTTAACCTAACATGTGATTACACCTATATTCTAACAATACATTTCAATACAAGAATTCAATAATAATAAACATGGTTATTACACAAACAATAAAATAATCAAGGTTTAAAAATATCCCTTAGCTGGCAGGCGCAAAACCAAGAAATAATTTTTTTTCCCAAAAAATTTCCAAAAAAATTTTAAATTCAAAAAATTTAAATTTATTAAAACATTCTCTTTTCATATTGAAATTATTTAAAGTTTGTTTAAATTGATCAAAAGCCAAAGTTGAATTAACTTCCATACTAAACATGCCTAGTATATGACCTCACCCATCAGCTGATCAAAACTAGGTCAAGTCAAGAACCTTGACCTACATACGTTATATACAAGTTACACCTGGGAACACACTAAACATCTGTAAAATTCTGTCTTTCAACACAAAACATAAGAAAATACAATATTTAAAATTAACAAAATATTATTATAATTAACAATTACATTGACATTCAAATTATTCAAAATAAACAGTTTCTAACTTTACATTTCCAAATTCTATCAAAAATGTGTCACTGGTTTCAATTAAAAATTTTATATTCTTATTATAAATCTCTTTCTTTAATAATCGCATATTCAATACTTTGGGTGATTTAATTATTTATCACAATTTAGCTTGATTTGCCACTTGGCATGTATTCATATAATATCTTTCTCACTCTGACTCTACTATTCACTAACGACTATAACTCATATGACACCCATCTCTATCAAAACATCTATCCAACAGTCTCTAAACCCAACTTATCATTAAACTCAATTCGCCACCTTCTCTCAATATATAAAAAAATTAATCTCTGACCCTTTGTACTTAGGATAAGTGTTTCCCCCCCCCAAAAAGCTCATTTCCATTATGTTGGTTCCTGGATTCTACCTAAGGTAACCCTTTCCGGCGCCAAAAGGTCCCTTCCCATCCCAACCCTTTTGTTGCGGACTCCCACATTACACTACTCCTTATTACAAAATCCTGGTCACGGCACCAATTGTAACCCTCGGTTACTATTTTATTTATTAATGAAACTGTAAACTCCCACTTACCTTTAACTTTCGATCTGGCCGGATCGCATAGTGAGGACGAACCCCATTCGTACAGCGAACTTGACAGCACATCAAATGAAATAAGGTTTTGAAGGAAGTTAAATACCAAAATTTATCATTTGAAAGATAATGGTTTTTATTTTTTATGATTGTGAAACATTTTAGATATGTATAAAATCAGAACAAAATTGTTACTCTCTCTCCTGGTTTTTTAAAATTTTGAATTTTCAGTGTGAAAATTTACAACTTTAGAAAAGTATGATAACTACGAAAACATAATAACTACCTTACCTTATTTATAGTACATACAAACATAAACAGCCCAGCCTGCCGTTCTCACATACATACAATTTAATTTTTAAAAACCCCAGATCATTTTTAATACCCCAAAGCCCTTAAATATTTGTTGGAATACTACCCGCCGGCAACGTGGTTTTCGTGCGCACTCATTATTACTCTTTTAAATTTATTTTTTGTGTCCGAAAATTAGATAAATATGTTCTCCACGGTTTGATCGACCGCAGTCACATGGTCTTAACTGTTATTTCACTTTTTTCTGGTACAATATGAAATTTTGTAAAGAGCCTACTTGGCTCGGTCCGGCGCCGGAACAATCAGTTAACGAACTGCGGAGAAGAAGGCAGCAGGTGCTGCTGAATTGCGTATGTCTTTTTGTGTGGAAACCAATACCTTTGGTTTCGTCGCAGTAGTTTCGTCCCATGCAATTCATGTAGTTGTTGGGGTGACGACAGTATACGATATTAGTGAGGCACTGGCTAACGTCACGAGATGGGCGGACCTTACGGTTTACATCCACCAGCAAGTGAGACTAAGTTGAATAAAAATCGTTTCCTGACCATCTTGGTTTTTGGACGGTAGCGTCACCCGCTCGTATGCCTGTGTCGCGCATACGAGCGCAAGGTCACACACAAACAAAGTTCTTAGAAATGAGGCTCTGCATACCTCTGTACTGATTGCACAATGCATACGGCGTATTTCTCCTTTGTTACAAACTGTTCCATTCACCACGTGTTCTGGTCCTTTATAAATACCTTTATAATATTATAATACCTTTATAAAACCCCGAAAATGAAATAAAAAAAAATACCCATAATTTTGGTCCGTTACAGTTGCAGTTGGCAATTTATTCAGTGTGGATCAAGTGATTGTTGCTGATTACTGGAAAGTGATTACTAGCATGGGCGTAGCCAGTGAGGGGCAGGGGGGCCGTGGCCCCCCTAAATTTGAAAATTTCCCTGGAGGGCGCTGAATTTTAGGCCGCTATACGTTATAAATATGTCCCGACTCGGACATATTAGCGCCACCTAAAGCTACCGAAGGTAACTACTACCTACTCCTAGTTCCTTTGGGGTCTGCTAGATGACGTTCACTGTGCAGTTATACACCACTCGAATGTTTTCGACATCTCCACTGGGGCACTGTAGGTACAAGACCGTTGCAAAGATTGTGCTGGATGTTTATATTATGCACTTCAATTTTACGAGTTTTGTTTTGTTTATTACGTGGACTCCGTTACAAATACAAATTGCCTCCAGTCAATTATTTTTAGTACTTCCTGCAGAGTAACGTGTGTAGTGTTAAAATGGACATAAGAAGATTTTTTGGAAGTAAAGGTAAGCTATTTTTGTCTTTTTTATGAAGTTTGAAAAGTAAAACGTTTTATTTTTATTTTATTTTTTAAAATCTCGTTTAATAACCCCTAGTTTTCGCCGTGATTAGGCAGTCCATCTTGTAAACGCAAGACTTCTTTTGTTTTTAAACATATTTTTTCAACTACTAGTAAGTTTAATTAAAAACAACTATGTGTGACATCTGACTTTAATTTTGCAAGAGATCCATATTTTAGAAAAATTAAAAATAATTTTTACATTTAGTAAATATAATTTCTACATTTATTAAAAATAAAATTATAGACCAAATTGGGTTTTAGATTTTCTTTTTCATTTTGTTTCTCTTGGAGAGGAGAATATACCTTTAGATTACAATCATGACTGGGTTAGAGTTTTGTTTATATAACAAATTAAGCAACTCCACCATCTAGAATATGATGGATCTATTATTGTTTAGATTA
Organism: Magicicada septendecula; assembly: GCA_034769895.1. Lineage (NCBI taxonomy): Eukaryota > Metazoa > Arthropoda > Insecta > Hemiptera > Cicadidae > Magicicada > Magicicada septendecula. The sequence continues at coordinate 51,086,355 of CM068376.1, forward strand.
ATGCGTGTGACTGTCTACCCTTAGTCTACTGTAGTGGCTAACTTGCATCCTATGCTGAATATGCTGAAGGATGCGAGTTCTAGTCTTGTGGACGTATATGTAGTACTGTATCATGATACCGACATTGCTGCCTGTAACTAAAAACCGGCCTTTATATAATTTCCATTTCATATAAAATCATACTGGATTATAAAAACGTCTTTTATTTATTTTATTAAAAAATTATATGTTTTTTATGTACAGTCAGATGGTTCTGTGTTCCCAAATTCTGGCTTGATGAACAGAATATGCTGAAATTTTTCAGTCATACCAGTGACAGTAAAATATTTGATATTCAGCAGTTCGTTTATAAGTGTTTATGAAGAATGTGTAGTAAACACATCTGGACATATATTAATTTACAGTAACAATTAATTATATACATAGCTTAGAATTATTGTTTGTTTGTTTCAGCTACCGAGAAAAGGAAAAGGGCAGAAAATGAAAGTGGGAGTGATGAGGAAAAGACAAAATGTCCTGCACCGAATTCTGAACCTAAGCCGTCTTCGTCATCATCAGTTAAAGAGGAGAGCTGTGATAATGACATCGGAAAATGGGTGGGAAAACCTTCCCTCATGACCACAGCCCAAAAAATTGAAGTTTTAAAACGCTGTTGGAAACCTTCACCAGGTTACGACTTCGCTGAGGATGCCAAGCATATTAAAAGAAAATTTCAATACAGCTGGCTTGAAAAATACTCTCCGTGGCTGGCATATTCTAAGCACTTGAAGGGATCTCTGTGTCTGTACTGTGTGATGTTTACTCCAACTACTGTACAGGGGGTCCAGGGTTCCTTCGCTGTAAGACCGTTTACTCGATACAAACATATGCATGAATATTGCAAGAACCATGTTGAAAGTTGGTGGCACTTGGCGGCAACCAAAGCAGCAAAATCCTTTATGGACGAATTACCCGTAGATGTTCAGTTGGTATCTGCGCACCAGAAGTTAATAGCAGAAAACCGAAAAATGATGGCGTCAATAATCTCAACCATAATCTTTTGGGGAGTTCACGATTTACCCTTAAGAGGCAAAGAGCAACACGAAGGAATTTTAGAAGACTTGATTCAAATGAGAATCGATAGTGGTGACAATGAGTTAAAGCGACATATAGAGGGTAAAAAGAATGCTACCTATATGTCTCCGCAAATACAAAATGAACTAATTAATTTGTGTGGTAGTGCTGTGAAAGATCTCATATTCAGAGATGTTAAAAAATCGTGTGTGTATTCTATATTGGCGGACGAGACAGCCGATATATCAGGAAAGGAACAGTTATCTATCGGAGTAAGATTTTTTGATGAAGAAAAAATGATGGTATGTGAAGAATTTCTCGGATTTGAAGAATTAAAAGCTATGGATGCTAAAACAATAGCGAATAAAATCGACAAATTTCTAGAAAGAGAAGAACTAGATCCACAAAAATGTGTCGGACAAGGATACGATGGCTGTGCGACTATGGCAGGGAAAGATGGTGGTGTGCAAAAAATAATAAGAGAAAAATACAGGGAAGCTCTGTTTTTTCATTGTGCAAGCCATCGGTTAAACCTGGTGGTGAACGATCTGAATTGCGTCGCTGAGATCAGTAACACGGTGTCCACTATAAAGGACATTATATACATTTTCCGAGAATCCGTTTTAAGGAAAAAGTATGTTCCAAACATACCGACTCTGTGCGAGACAAGGTGGTCTCAGAAATACAGAAGCATTTCCATCTTCAAAAATAATTTTGTGGGAATTATGCAGGGTCTGGAGAGACTGGCACAAGAAGGAAACACTGCTACAAGAAAGACAGCCTTTCAGCTGCACTGTGTTGCCACAAAACCTGTATTTATTATCTCTACCTGCATTATAGCCAAGTACTCCGCTTTACTAGAACCTGTTGCAAATATTCTGCAGTCAACAAGTTTAGATCTTCTTCAATGTGCGAACCACATGTAACGGGGCATTTTGGGCCTATTTTGGGGTAATAAAGAAGTTTGTATTTTTTTTAATAAAACAAATAACATTTTTTCGATAGTTGGGACAAAACGTAACTGAAAGGTATATTTATTGGTAGCGACGGTAGCGACAGTGGTAGCACTGCTGGTAACAAAATTATTGAAGCGACAGAATCAACAAGCTGGAATTGTGCCAAGGTCAACCAATGACACACAAAAACAGCGTAAACAAGTTATGTAACTGAGCATCAGGCGATGTTACATCAGCACCTTATATAATGCTGGAATGTGGGTGTAGCAACGCTAACAGTTTTCGTTGCACACAGAGAACAAAGGCAGTCGGCAAATAACAACTACCAGTGTCGGACGCAAATAACTGTCGCGTCCGCCGGCTCGCCGGTTTAGACGAAGTTTACGTCGCCCGCAGTACAGAAAAATGTGATATAAAATCGAAATTATGAGTAAATAATGTAAATGAACAGTTTTCTTGATACAATGACAGTTTCGGAGGTGTAAAACAAATTATTCATTAACGTAAAATGTGTGTGTGGAGAAATGCGACGTCGTCTGGACTCAAACTCAGCTAAGTAGTCTACAAGAATGAAAACAAAATTTTCAATTATTATTTAAATATTCAAAATTGTAATATTCACATTTAAAGATTTTCACGATTAATAGAGCGCTCTTAGAATCCTGGGGTAGATATGCATGTGTGCGTGAGTGAAAGCGCTGGTTTCCGTTGTGTTAGTTAAGTTAAGTATTAAGCGAATTATTTTGTATGTATATTTCCTGTTTTATTTTGACTATTGCGGAACAAATTAATATTCAACTTAATAATGATCCATATGTCTATATTTTACTTGTTGGGAACAAAATGTAAAAGAGGGAGAAAAGAATAATTTGTTTGATAAAATTGAAATACCAATAAATTTTAAATCATGGGAAACAAAATAAAGCTTTCTTTATTTTGAACAACCAATTCTGATCTCCTGTTCGCCGAAAAGAACCCCCAAAAAATGGTAAGTACAAATTTTTTTGTTCTGTTTCTTGTAATTAATAAATACAAGATGGCGCCCAAAGAAACTCTAGATAGTAAACAGTGAACAGTAACATTAAAATCAGTTCAATTAAATTATCAAAAAAAATGATATAGTACAATTGGCTTCCGAACTTAGGGACATTTATATAAAACATATTTTTTTATATAAATATAGGCCTACTTGGGAGAGCAGAATGGTTGTTTAAGGTAACTAAAAAATGTGTAAACATAAGTAGTAAGGTTATAATATGATTGATAGATGTGTATTATAAATAAGTAAGAATTAAATAAAAATGATGAATACTAATGAAAATATTAACAATGAAGTCAGTTTCACTGATAGTCAAACTGAAAGTCAAATGAATAGCAATTTAAGCGAGACTGAATCGAGAATAATGGAAGGCGTGACGAGTCAATCGACGCCGACCTCAGTTAAGAAAGAGAATAATAGTGATATGATGAGTATGATGCAGTTATTGTTGAATAAATTTGATAGCAAATTGAATAAATTTGATAGCAAATTGAATAAATTTGATAGCAAATTGAATAAATTTGATAGCAAATTTGATGAATTGAAAAACGAGATGCAAGAATTTAAAAGTAGTGTAAATGAAAAATTAGATATACAGAATACTGAATTAAATAAATGTTTTGACATGAATGATGCTAAGTTCGATGTATTAACGAATTCACTGTGTAGTATTGAGAGTAAGTTGAGCGAAATATGTAGTGAAGCAAAAGAGCAGCAAATGAGTCAAGAAAGTGTGTATGTACAGAGAAAAATAAAACAAATGAAAATTGCAGTGACAAATGTAAAAATACGATGCCAGATAAAGAATTAATAAATAATAATGATGTTGTTGAAAATAATGAGAATAATAATATAATTGAAAATGTCATATCAGAGAGTACTGATGAGTTTGTGGAATGTGATTATGAGATGCTAAGGTGTATTGATGAAGTAGAGAGAGAGTGGAAAAATAATATAGTAGTTGAATGTGGGCAGAGGGTAAATTTTCCCATTAATTTTTTTGAACCAGAGTGTTCACAAATGTTGTTTTTGAAGGGCAAGAGACCTGTATTGGTAGATGAATTGAAGTGTATATTGATGTTGTATAATGTTGTACCCTCTGTCTGTAATAATTGTGAGAGTGCGATGTGGTGTTATGAAGAGAGAGAGTTGTGTATTGAGAGAGAGATAGAATTATATAAGTTAAAAAGAAATTATGATGAATTGAGAAAAAGATTAGAAGGGGTGAAGATGACCCATATAAAATACTTACCTGTCGAAAGAGAGATAGAGAATTATTTTGATAATATTTTTATAAACGATAATGACTTACCTGACGTAATAGTAGAGGAATATAAAAATGATAAAACAACTTACCTGACGTTGACCAATAATACTGATGGAGACTGGACAATAGTAACTTATGTTGACAAGGTTTATGAAATATTAGTAGGGAATAACCCTATAAATTATAATGGCATAATGAATGAAATAAAGGTAATGGATTATAATAATAATAATAATAATAATAACAAATTGTGTGTGGATAACAATGATGCATGTTATAAACATATTCGATATATATATGATGATGGAGGTTGAAATTAAAATCAGTGAATGGACAATTTAAATATTGTAATTTTGGTAATGACCTTGCAGACTTGGACATATGAAGTGTGAAAAAATTGAACAGTTATTGACGAATAATTTGTAAATAATGTAGTGAATTCAATTGTGTGTATTATGAAATGTTAGGTAAATAATGTGTATATGTAGTAGAAAAATGTTGTAATAATAATAATAATATTATTAATAGTTTGCAGTCTAAATAAATAATAAAATAATTATGAAGACAATAATTAATGCTTTGTAAGTTTTTGATGATAATTGAAATATGTTGTGTTTTAATAATCAATTGAAGTAAATAAGTTGAGATGTTTCAATATTGTGATTGAAGGTTATATGTTTGAATTTTTATAATGAATTTAAATTCTTTTATGAGATTTCAATTTAATGACAATTAATGAATAAAGAAATGTTTGTGGAATAACATACTTGTTAAAATAAATAGATTAATAATAAATTTGGAAATTTTGAAAATCTAATTGCAGCACAGGATAAATAATGGAATGATGATAAATAAAAAAGTTAATGAAAAATTTCAAACAATAATGTTTATAAGTTTTTATATAAATTATTTAAAGGAGAATTGTTTGTTTAATGTATGCTAATAATCAAGGTTAATGTCTATTTGTTTATTATGTTATGTAATGTATGTGTGTATGTATTATGATGTGTGTGTGTGTGTGTGTGTGTGTGGCAGGGAGGTTATCCAGGGGGGTAACAAATTAGAAATTTGTTGTATTTTAATAATGATGACTCGCTGCTAAATAATTTTGTTTTGATTTGAAAAATAGATGCACTACATACTTCCTATATTGTGTTTATTATGTCTTATTGTGTTAATTGCATGTAGTATGTTAGGAATAAGGATTATAAAAATATAATAATATGTTTTCAATGTGTTTATAGATTTTAAAATAAAATGAAATAAAGTTGTGATAGTTAAAATTTTCAATGGGTTGCAAAAGATAGAAGTTGGGTGATAGTAATTGGTTAAGTAAAACATTTGAGTCAGTCCAAGTTGAAAAATATTGAGGTATTAAAGAGAATGAGAGATGAAAATAATGTAATGTTGTTTTGAGTTAATGTATGTTATAGAATTTTGAGAAGTATTGATGTTGACATAGTAGATATGGGTAATATATGTAAAGTAATGAGTGATATATTGATGTTATTAATTAATGTTGTTATTTTGTTGAAGTTGTAGTAAGGTAATGAGATTGAGATTTTGGGGATGGAAATTTTGTAGTAGGGGGTAGTGTAATGTGGGAGTCCGCAACATAATGATAAGTTGGGACGGGATGGGATCGATTTAGTGGGGAAGGGGTTGCCTTAGGTAGAATCCAGGAACCAGATAAGGGAAATGAGCTTTGGGGGGGGGAACACGTATCCTAAGTACAAAGGGTTAGAGAGTATTTTTTTTATATATTGAGAGAAGGCGAATTGAATTAAAGTAGTAAGTAGTTAGAGGTAGAGAAGGGTTAGTAGATTTTTTGATAGAGGGGTGTCATACTAGTTAAAGATTTTGTAAGGGAGCGTTAGAGTCATAAAAGGGGAAGATTATGGGTAAATGCCAAGTTGATAAAGTGATATATAATGAATAACGGAGAATCACCCAAATAAATGAAAGGGAATAATAAATGAAATGATGTGTAAAACAGAGATTTAAAAAAAAAAAAAAAAAATTTGAGAACGAATTAATAAAAGTCAATTGAGATTTTGAGATTAAAAGGTAATTTTATGATTTTATATGCAAATTTAATGATGTAAAGTGTGTAAATTTTAAATACAAATTGTTTATTTTAAGATAATAATAACAATGTGAATTATGAATGTACTATGTTTTCTTATGTTATATTGTGTTTGTTAGTGTAAGAGAATTTTATGAATTTAAATATTTTAAATGCAAATTGGGGATGACAGAGATGTATAATATGGTAATGGGAAATGTTTATTTAATTTCTGAGGGGAATCAGAGCAATAATTTTGAATTTTGGGATTTTAAAGTTAATAAGAGAAAGTAGATAGAATGAGATTATGGAATTTTAAAATGGGTATCATGTTGTTGTTAGGTATTCTGATATATGTTAGAAGTAAGTAAAAAACAAAACCAGTGCTTCTTAGCGCAAACCAGCACCGCTAGGGGGAAACAGATCAGTTGGGGATATGGTGTTGTATAAGGCCACTATTTGATATTTTGATTTGTGTTTCAGTGTTTGGTGATGCTGTGGCGGCGGACCTGAGCTGGCCAGCGCGTCAGAGCAGGGGCGTTAAGTGTCTGTCTGACTCTACGGTGTTGGGATCTCGATAGAGAAGTCCAGTATTGTCATTCAGGTGCGGTCACAGTCACCGGACCAAGGGTGAGTTAATTGTATTTTTTGTAAACCATACAGGGGGTTGTGGCGACATATCCTGGCTGATCCCTTTAGCAAGTATGAATGTGTCAATGAGATTTTTTATGCTTCGGCATAAAATATCTCATTGAGGGGGTATTGTAACGGGGCATTTTGGGCCTATTTTGGGGTAATAAAGAAGTTTGTATTTTTTTTAATAAAACAAATAACATTTTTTCGATAGTTGGGACAAAATGTAACTGAAAGATATATTTATTGGTAGCGACGGTAGCGACAGTGGTAGCACTGCTGGTAACAAAATTATTGAAGCGACAGAATCAACAAGCTGAAATTGTGCCAAGGTCAACCAATGACACACAAAAACAGCGTAAACAAGTTATGTAACTGAGCATCAGGCGATGTTACATCAGCACCTTATATAATGCTGGAATGTGGGTGTAGCAACGCTAACAGTTTTCGTTGCACACAGAGAACAAAGGCAGTCGGCAAATAACAACTACCAGTGTCGGACGCAAATAACCGTCGCGTCCGCCGGCTCGCCGGTTTAGACGAAGTTTACGTCGCTCGCAGTACAGAAAAATGTGATATAAAATCGAAATTATGAGTAAATAATGTAAATGAACAGTTTTCTTGATACAATGACAGTTTCGGAGGTGTAAAACAAATTATTCATTAACGTAAAATGTGTGTGTGGAGAAATGCGACGTCGTCTGGACTCAAACTCAGCTAAGTAGTCTACAAGAATGAAAACAAAATTTTCAATTATGATTTAAATATTCAAAATTGTAATATTCACATTTAAAGATTTTCACGATTAATAGAGCGCTCTTAGAATCCTGGGGTAGATATGCATGTGTGTGTGAGTGAAAGCGCTGGTTTCTGTTGTGTTAGTTAAGTTAAGTATTAAGCGAATTATTTTGTATGTATATTTCCTGTTTTATTTTGACTATTGCGGAACAAATTATATTCAACTTAATAATGATCCATTTTATGTCTATATTTTACTTGTTGGGAACAAAATGTAAAAGAGGGAGAAAAGAATAATTTGTTTGATAAAATTGAAATACCAATAAATTTTAAATCATGGGAAACAAAATAGAGCTTTCTTTATTTTGAACAACCAATTCTGATCTCCTGTTCACCGAAAAGAACCCCCAAAAAATGGCAAGTACAAATTTTGTTGTTCTGTTTCTTGTAATTAATAAATACAAGATGGCGCCCAAAGAAACTCTAGATAGTAAACAGTGAACAGTAACATTAAAATCAGTTCAATTAAATTATCAAAAAAATGATATAGTACACACATTAAGAAAATTCTGGCCATAGTGAAAGCTCACCGCGAAACTGCTGATGCCATTATGGAAGATCTTCTCGTTTCTGCCCATGCCACTGCAGCGGAAATAACAGTAGAACTTCAGACACCCAGAGTTGTCGAATGCCAGCAGCACCGTTCGAATCCTCCTGCAGCTTCACCTGCCGAGTACTGGAAACAATCGATACTTATTCCATACCTTGACTCGTTTACGTCAACATTGGAGAACAGATTTTCTGAGGACAATGTACCGGCATTTTCCATACTATCTCTACATCCCTTCCTCATGCTAGATTCGACCATCGAAGATTTGAAACAGAGAGCAAGATGTTTTGCTGATTTTTATGAACTGGACGGGTATGAATCTGAAGCTGAATTGTGGTATAATGTGTGGAGCAAAAAAAACCTTGATCGGCAGGCATTAAAAGACTTGGAAATAGTCGAAGAGATTAAAGAAGCCAACACATTCTTTCCTGCCATAAAAAATGCCCTAACAATTTCAATAGCGCAGCCTTGTTCCACGAGTACTATTGAAAGGTCATTTAGCACCTTAAGACCTGTTAAAACATGGTTGAGATTGACAGTAACAGAAAACCGCTTAAACGGATTATGCTTAATGAGTGTCCATAAGTAATTGGTTTTGGAAAAGGAAGAAAGAGTTGGAGATGGAAGTTATAGAAAGATTTTCCGAGAATCCAAGGCGGCTAGTGTTATAAGTTTCAAAGTTTCAGTTTTTTTTATTTCATTTTTTAAGAGCAATTAATGAAGCGATTAAATGTGTCTGAATTTTTTTCATTGAGTACCTAAACCTAAAGGAGAAGCAATGGTTATGCTGGGTTTACTTTGATTGAGTAAATGAATAAATCAATGTTGTGTATGGCCCCCCCTAACAAAATTTCTGCCTACGCCCATGATTACTAGTATAATTAGTGTGGAACTCTAATAGTTGACATTATTTTGCATGGACAAATTTAATTAGAATTATTGTATGAGAGTACCTTCTTGATTTCAAGTTACAATTTGTGACTAATTAAAGCTGGTAATTAGTGACTTCATTGGTGTCTCTATTTTGTTTCCACTGTACAATAGTATATCCAATATACAATAGTCATGACCCATGAGACTATCACAACATTTTTGAGTCTAATTTTAGTGACTTTACCTATTACATCATTAAAATTCAAGGAAGATGCAGATTTTGGATGATGTCTTCAAACTCCTGAGAGAGTGGGCTAAATATGATCATGTTTGTTAATTACTTGATTGATTAGGTAGTCAGAGTAATCATCATTTTGAAAATCTTTAATACCATCACAGCTGTTTTTCCATGAAATGATGGGTCACTAAACCCAATGTCTCTCTTGTATACTGAATTAATTAGGTTTGGATTTTGTTGGATAGGATGACTGGACTTAAAATATATGTATTTGCCTGAATTTGCAGATTTTATGAACCAATCTACCATGTTGCCTTCTGACTGTCTAATGGTATCTTAAAATGAAATAGAACATTCTTGGATTTCGTTGTCCATGACGTGTCCGTTACTTAACTAAATATCACTATAATATTGACGACTCGGAACACTAAGTTTTTTATAAATAAAAACGTAAAGTTTTACCTTACAGCCTAAACCGGCTTTCACCTATAGAAGGCTTCATCAGAGGCTGTCGTAGGTAGCGTTGTTCGTCTTGTTGTTGGCGACGAGATAGTTTTTCGAAAGATCGAAGCTGTGTGTGTGTGTGGTGAGATGTGTTCGAATAATGCGTGCGATTTGAATTGTGTCTGTTCGTTTAGGATGTCGTTTTTATTTGTTTTTGTGTGTTTGTATATTTCTAATTGTTCTAGAGTTAGAGTGTCTAGTTTTCGGCCTTTTGTGTGTACGTGTAGTATGTTCAAAAAAAAAAAAACTTAGTGTTCCGAGTCGTCAATATTATTGTGATATTTAGAAATAGAACAATTATATTCACATTCTATTTCAAACTGTATTCTTTCAAATCCAACTAGCTTGGAATTAAGAAGCAAGAATTAAGAAGTCATATTAGATATGTCGAATTTTTGTTACCAACAAATTCATTTAGGAAGGGAATTTTAAGTGACAATTTAGGGATAACTGTCTAAACATTAGTTTACAATGATCCCAGCTTAGTTTGGCACCAGATTAATGCTCATTGCTGTACCATATTTCTGTTCAAAGAACAGTCCTTAAAATGTAAAATTTCCCTTTGGATCAATGCATCAGAAGTTAAAGAAAGTTTTGTTTGTCTAATATGGCATGCGGTGTGATACAATTCTATTTTTGGATGTAATGTTGATCACAGTTTGGGTATTGACATCAGTGAATAGGGATGAGATATCTAGTGATATTAGAATATAATCAGGAGCAATTTGATGACTTCAACAAAGGTTTTCATGACTTTGACTTGACATTGCACTTTTCAGATAAGGTATTTTTTTAAATATTATAATGAAGGTCTCACTGATTGTTGTATGGTGCAGTGGAAAACAAAATACAAGACACCAATGAAATCACTAATAACCAGCTTTAATTATCACAAATAACAATTTATAATCAACTTGTACAATAATCAAAGTTAAACTTGTAAACACACAATAATAATGTCAACTTATAGAGTCCCGCACAATAACCACTTTTCACTAATAACCACTTGAAACGCACTGAGTAATCACCCAAAGTAAAGTGAAAACTAAGCTGCAGGTGTAGGCTATTTATAGTCTTCAGGGTTCCATAATATGCGTTCTTAACAAGCACTCAAAAATTCTAGAAGATACTTCAGCGAGGCCTTGGCAGAAACACATACCAGCAGGGGTAGTTGAGAAGCTTGTATAATGACACTATCGAATGCATGTGAACGTTAAACATTATGTAACACTGCCCCCTCCTTAAACCCATTCGTCACAAATTCGCAAACTGTCTCTGAAGTAATACTTGGCCAGGTGATCTAGGTGGACGACCTTGAATTTTCACTGTCCTTTCTGTTAGTCTGAAGTTTAGGTGAGCGACCACAACAGCACTTTGGGTTAAACAATCAAACCTTCTTGAAAACCCATACTGTGAATGTCATATCAAGTTTTCATTTTATCACTAGCTATCATCAGCCGTCCTCTTATCAACAAGTCATTTCTTGCAGATGGTTTTCTAATTGCAAGGAATATTTCCATGGCTCTTGTGACTGAGTCTCAGGTGATCTGAACATCAGGTCCTGAGGAAGACGGATCCCCCGCTCAACCACTAGTTTTGCTGGAATCACTCCCGTTGCATCATGTACCCGTTGCATGATCTTACACCACTAGCTGGTCCAAGTCTGTTTGGTTCTCATCAATAATCTCTTGTGTAACTTCTTCTACAGCAACTTTTCCCCCGGACATTTCCATTAACTCAGTAACCAACAGGGGCTTTTACTCGACACTGATAGTTGGCTTTCCAATCACTCCTTTTGCCATTACACATATTAAATATATGTACTTGTACTTCCTCTGCTAGTTCTTCTTCCATTTCTGCTTGCAATAGGAATGGTTTCTCTTGACCAGGCTTGTTGAGTTCTTCTTCAGCCCAAACCACTTGCTTCATAGAATGGTTGGCAGACCCTGTCATGCTAGCCATGCAAAGCTTTATCTTCTCTTGGCCAAATTTCAGGATGTTCTCTCTTAAGTACACAATGAATCCATAGGCATTCATAATGTCCGTGCCAAGAATCACTTCATCGACAATGTCTACAACAAGCATTTAGTTTCTAAACTCAAGGAGGCCCAGGCATACACATACGTCTACTTGACCTAATACTTTGACGGGACTTCCAGTCACAGTCTGTATTCCACAAGAGCTAAATAGAGCCTGTCAGTTGCTCATTAAGTCAGGGTGCACAATGGACACTCTAGCGCCCGTGTCAACTGTAAATGATCTTGGTTTACCTTATGCAAACCCATTAACGATCAAGTTTCCACTGATCTTAAGTAGCATGGAAACTGTGTGCTGTTCTGGAGCTTTATTTCTCTAATTGGTGTGATCAGTCTCTTCTCTTGGTATTTTCTTCTCCCAACAGTCTACCTGTAGATGACCATGTTTCCCACACTTGTAACACTTTGGACTTCTGTCTTTTTCCCATCGTTTGAATTGTTGTGGTTCTCTTGAACTTTGAATTGTTTGTCTGGCAGCATTGTTTTTCTCCTCCCATCATAACGGCAATGTGATACTGAGATTTTCTGACGACAGTGTGATGCATAAACCCATTAATGTAGTGGAATGCTGACTTTGCTTGCAGCTTCAAACTCGGGGCCATGAACAAGAGCTTCTGAGTTATTTTGGTGTCTTGCCATTCATAACACTTGCTGAAGTTCACAATCTCCAATGCCATCAATACATGTCTGTACTGTAAACCTCATTTGAAAATTTCCTGGTGCTTTAGGATAGGCAAGTCTAAATAGTCTGTCAATACTTGCTTCAAAGTCTTCAAGACTCTCCCTGGAATTCTGTCGTCTTGCTCTCAACTGATTGCAGTACATATCTCGCAAATGTTTATCACCATACCATAACTCTAGAGCTTTAATCAATTCATCATAGATGTTCCGGCTGTCAGATGGCACTTTCTGTTGCAGCTTTGCAGCAGGTCCCTTTAAAGCAAGAACGAGTGAAACTGTCTTCTCTTTATCTGTCCAATTATTTGCACATGCAGCGGCTTCAAATTACCTGAGGTACATTGCCCAGTGCGTACTTCCATCAAATGTTGGGGCCTTGACATGAACTGTCCCAGCTGCAGGCAAAGTTACTTTCTCTGTTGTCTTATTTTCCATGTCATTTTTCTGTCTTTACACATGGCTGTATTTTCATTAACTGCTCTACTTCACTCTTAATCTGCTCTTTCATACTGGCAATTGAGCCTTCTACTGGAGATTTTTATTTGACGTTTGTTTTATACTGTATTTGATACAGGTTTTTTGACTGTAGACAATCTTATAGCAAAATTGAAAGTTAAGGGCATGGAAATGTGCGAAACGCTTATGGTCAGAGGGGAAAGGCGATGTGGAGGGAGTCACTGTGAGGTGTGAGAAGAGAACTGTTGTTATCAGCAACAGTGCCAACAAAATATGAATAATTCTAATAGTAACAAAACCTCGCGACTGTTAAGATTTGTTTGTAAATGTGTCACCACGAATCTCTATCTATGTGTGTGTGTGTACCTACAGTCACACAGCTGGCTTTACAAAAAGAATAATAGGTTTATTGTTTCCAACGTAAATAAAATAATAATAATAATAATATTGTAATTGTATTACTATACAAATCAAGCAAATGATATGTACTGTTCTCACATATCTGAATTTGTTGCTGTTAAATATCACAATGTTTTATAAACCTATCTGAGTGCTGTTTGGATCTGTCATTGTGTATTGCTGAGATGTAAAAAAGTACAGTCTTTCTGACTGTTCTTATCGCAATGGAATTTGCAAACTGTATATTTCCACTCCTTAATTACACTTGACTATCTCTACAGTTTATCATTACATAAAAGGAAAGTGTTCTTCGTATTAATTTACTTGCAAGAATCTTTATAATCCTGGACTACAAAAAACTGTTTATTATTACTTCTCGTGCTTGACTATGAATAACTTTCCTGACTTTGCTAGTTGAAGGAGAAGCATCCATTTTAACAAACCTCGTTACTGGGTGATAACACAAATAATTATGATAATACGTAATTACAGATTAAAAACTACCAATAGAAATTAACTAAAAAATTAAATAACTAATAAAAATGAGTGACTGTAAAACAACGATACAATTAATAATAAATTGAAACAAGAATAACAAATGCAAGACTAAGATAGTACGTCACACAGTAACTGACAATATATGGGTAACTGAAACATACCCACAAGTTGGCAATACCTTCACTTGCATACCAGCTGATTCTCCCTTACCCTCCCGCCATTCACAATTTCAAAGTGGACTCGTCCATCCATAAATTGGTTTCTGCACATATGCCCGTAACTTTCAATTTTACTGTACCTCGTGACCATTCAGATCACTGCATAATTCACCCAAGTCACCACGTAGAAGACCCAACTCTGCGATTGTATGTTCTTGCAACTGTTTTTGGATTGCTTCAAAAAGCGCTTCCGTTTTATATGCTTCCTGCTTACATTCTTCTTTCTGTTGACTTCTAACTCAAGCAACAGTGCTTTCTGTCATTCCTCTGAATCGAGCAGTAGGCTAATGTTTTCTGGCATTTTTCTGTTTCCAGCAGGAAGGTTTTCTGTCTCTGTTGTGCTTTCTCATCTTGTCATTGTTCTGTCTGCAACAGCAGCGCTTGGAAAGCTTCCATCATCTGACTGGTGTCCATGTTTACAGTGTATATTAATCTTCTACCAAGTGTGCTCTGTTTCCACTGTTAAAGGTTCTGTCGCATTTCTGACCCACTGTTACAATGGTGTCACTGATTGTCGTATGGTACAGTGGAAAACAAAATACAAGACACCAATAAAGTCACTAATAATCAGCTTTAATTACTGTTAAAGGTTCTGTCGCATTTCTGACCCACTGTTACAATGGTGTCACTGATTGTCGTATGGTACAGTGGAAAACAAAATACAAGACACCAATAAAGTCACTAATAATCAGCTTTAATTATCACAAATAACAGTTTATAATCAACTTGTACAATAATACATCTTAAACTTGTTCACACGCAATAATAGTGTCAAATAATAGAGTCTCGCACAATAATCACTTTTCACTAATAGCCACTTGAAACACACTGAGTAATTGCCTGTAGTAAAGTGAAAACTACACAGCAGGTGTGGGCTATTTATAGGCTGCTGGGTTCCATAATATGTGTCCTTAACAAGCACTCAAAAATTCTAGAGGATACTTCAGCATGGCCTTGGCAGAAGGACACACAGGCAGGGCTAGTCGAGAGGCTTGTATAATGACACCATCAAACGCATGAGAATGTTCTGCACTACATAACAATATTATACAGCCATTTAGATGTCTGAAAATCAGGGGAGTATATAAATTAAATTATAGGTATGATGTCATTGTTCACTTTATGAGTTTTTACTAAACTATGTTTTTGGCCAAATAAGGGCATACAGAAGAAACCATTTGTATATGTTGTTGTCAATCTGTCCGTTTTTGAGGGCCTCCTTATATATTGATGTGGTAGAATGACTTAAGATATTGTAGAGTTTTTATTAAATTTAACAAATTTATTAGTATTAGAATCCTTTACCAGCAAATTCATTTTATTTAAACATTCTGTTTTTTACATGATTTAGAGTCCCACTGGACTACTTTTCCTGTTATACTAAAATATCATTTAGGTTTGAAAGAAATAGTTTTGTAGCCTTACTAACAGAGGGAAACAAATCAAGTTGGTATTTTTATATGTGATTTATTTTTTCTGATTAATTTTAAATACTAAAAATGAATTGCAGATGGTTCAAGACGGCTTCAAATACTTTGTAGATAGGAAGTTGGTGACAGTGTTTTCAGCACCAAATTACCTCGATTCTGGCAATGTGGGTGCAATAATGACAGTCAATGAGAATTTAGTATGCTCTTTTAAAATTCTCAGGGTAAGGTTTGAGCTACAGTAATGCTTTTTTAGAATTAAGAAAAGCTATTCTATGTATAACTGTATACAAATGATATAACACATGCAAATGGTATTTGAACACATGGTTTAGAGGCTCTAAACATGATATTACTATGTATTAAAAAGTAATTATAATCTTGCTGTGTGTGTGTGTGCGTGCATGCATGTGTATATGTAAGGGTAAGGTAATATATATATGGTAGTACCAATCACCTAATCTGATCATAAATAATTAATGTTGTCATTGTTTTTCAATGTTTTCTCCACAAACAAAACTGTACTGATAAAACCATTTATTTTATTCATTATGATGTTATTGGCACTGTATTCTGTCCACTTGTTTCCTTTTTTCTTTATTCATACTATGATCATAAGCATTCATCCTACTTTGGTTACCAAAAAGAGTGTGATTGCATTTACTTCAAAAAAAATAAAAAATAAAAATGTAAAGGTACTGAAGAATGATTCAGACAATGATGTTACATACGTTTGTAGTATGTCATGCTTACTTATTACAGTTCAATGACAATTATTTCATGATACAGTTATTTTTTCCATTGGTATTGCATACCTAAATAGCAGTTTACAGACAAACCTTTGCTACTTGTTATCAATCAATTTTTGGTATCATGCCCTGTGACAATGCCTTGGTTGTTGTATATTGTATATGTACAGGTAGTGAATGCTATCAAATATTTAAGCCTGTTGAGGAAGAAGAAAGTTGTTTTAAGAATTTAAACTTGAAAGAATATTTAAGGAAAATGGGCTGGTACATGAAAATTCTTATTTGTTGGGTTGGTCATTACAGGATGAAATACATATATAGGAAATCAGTTCTATACAGCCATTCAATTATGTTGAAAAAAGATTGAGCTCTTGAGAGTTAGAATTTCTGACTGTACTGAAGTATTTAACAGTATTTGGCTGGTTGGTAATTCCTCATTAAAATGTGTTGGCCAGAGGACATGGTGAATACTAATAAATTTTCTACTTAGCTGTAATTGTGTCACACTAATGTGTAGTGATTTAAATGGATGAGGTATGTCTTAAACAAAGAGATTTAATTAACATGTTTAATAATGTCAGTGCGTTTTAATGTGCAGTGAAGGCAAGAAAATTAAAAACATATAAGTTCAACACAGACTAACACTAAAAAGCATGAATCTTAGAATTGATCAATGTGTTTCAAAATTGTCCAGACCTGATTGTTTGGCCATTTAAAATGAATTACATTTCTGCATGCAATTACTCTTTAAAATAATATTTCAAATAATTTACTTTAATTATTTTCAATAAATTAAACAATTATTAATTAATTTAATCTTTTGTTTTGTAGAAATATTACCATTCTGTCTGTTCCCAGGCATTGAATTAAATGTTGGATATTTCTTAATATCACTATAATATTGACGACTCGGAACACTAAGTTTTTTATAAGTAAAAACGTAAAGTTTTACCTTACAGCCTAAACCGGCTTTCACCTATAGAAGGCTTCATCAGAGGCTGTCGTAAGTAGCGCTGTTCGTCTTGTTGTTGGCGACGAGATAGTTTTTCGAAAGATCAAAGCTGTGTGTGTGTGGTGAGATGTGTTCGAATAATGCGTGCGATTTGAATTGTGTCTGTTCGTTTAGGATGTCGTTTTTATTTGTTTTTGTGTGTTTGTATATTTCTAATTGTTCTAGAGTGTCTAGTTTTCGGCCTTTTGTGTGTACGTGTAGTATGTTCATGTTATTGTCGATGTTTTTATATGTGTGGTTTGCTTCATATATGTAAGTAACGGACACGTCATGGACAACGAAATCCAAGGATATTTCTTGTAAATTCTGTTATATTTACAATATACCATGAGGTTTACACTATTTTATACTGCACTACAATATTTTATTTTATAATTTTTATAATTATAATTTTTTGTATTTTACTGTCTGATATAAGGAATCCAACACGATCAGTAATTATAACATCTTACCTTGTGTTATAACGTAGGGAACCCGCATTAATTGGTTCTGCCAATTAAACAGGCTGCCTTCGTTGTGACGAGCTGAAAATTAATCACAACACCTAAACAATTAATATAAAAGGATACTGGGAAGGTGGGAAGGGGAGACTGTTGATTTATGCACTCAGTTTAGTCGGTACTAAAGATGACATCTCTTTATTACATAATGAGATTAATTTCTCTATTTAAAGTTCTTAACATATATGGTTCAACAGCTTACAGTTTACAATATGATTATATATTTATATTATATCTATATATAATTATTTATATTAAATATATATATTATTTATATTTATATATTTATATAATCATTTATGATTATATATATTTTGAGGGATCACAAGGGCCCTCAAAATAAGATGTACATCAATTTAATTTATTCCACGGATCTGGGATTTGAATATAGTATGTTAATAATGGTCACCTCGCCATATACAATCTTGAAAATTGTGCCATTTGAAGAATGGACTTTATTAATCTTTTAAAACACTAAATCTTTCAGTTTAAACTTTTACTCTTTTACTACAAACAGTTTTATTAGATTACAGACTACATGTTACATATAATGTCTGTCTTTTAAAGTCTTAAAGTGGTGAGTTAAATTGTCTTTTGTTGGTTATAATTTTAGTATTTCATAACCATGGAAGACAAGCCTCCATGTCACCTGTGTTTTCTGTAGTTGATGCAGATTTGGCTCTTCGGTCCTCGGTGTGTTTCCTGAAGGTCTGTCGTTACCTTAGTATCCGCTGAAGGTGAAGTTCCTGAAGTATGTTAAATCATTCTGGGTGTGGTACTCTCTTCTTAGATGACTGTAGTAATTCTAGTTGTTAGAATAAATAACAACTGCTTGTTGTTATAAATAAAGCAGAGTTGCGCAATTTATAACATCTTACCTTGTGTTATAACGTAGGGAACCCGCATTAATTGGTTCTGCCAATTAAACAGGCTGCCTTCGTTGTGACGAGCTGAAAATTAATCACAACACCTAAACAATTAATATAAAAGGATACTGGGAAGGCGGGAAGGGGAGACTGTTGATTTATGCACTCAGTTTAGTCGGTACTAAAGATGACATCTCTTTATTACAAAATGAGATTAATTTCTCTATTTAAAGTTCTCAACATATATGGTTCAATAGCTTACAGTTTACAAGATGATTATATATTTTATTCTTTCACAAGGGCCCTCAAAATAAGATGTACATCAATTTAACTTTTCCACGGATCCGGGATTTGAATATAGTATGTTAATAATGGTCACTCGCCATATACAATCTTGAAAATTGTGCCATTTGAAGAATGGACTTTATTACTCTTTTAAAACAATAAATCTTTCAGTTTAAACTTTTACTCTTTTACTACAAACAGTTTTATTAGATTACAGACTACATGTTACATATAATGTCTGTCTTTTAAAGTCTTAAGGTGGTGAGTTAAATTGTCTTTTGTTGGTTATAATTTTAGTATTTCATAACCATGGAAGACAAGCCTCCATGTCACCTGTGTTTTCTGTAGTTGATGCAGATTTGGCTCTTCGGTCCTCGGTGTGTTTCCTGAAAGTCTGTCGTTACCTTATTATCCGCTGAAGGTGAAGTTCCTGAAGTATGTTAAATCATTCTGGGTGTGGTACTCTCTTCTTAGATGACTGTAGTAATTCTGGTTGGTAGAATAAATAAAGCGAAAGTTTGTTTCACTGGTATTCACTTCACATGATTATTTATTAGTTGAATTTCACCTCATGGTTCTAGTACTGTATAGATTACATAGTTTCTTATTTAAGAATTGATAGAGATGTCATCGGCGCACGATTTAGTTATTTAAATATTCTTTACCAAACATTCACATATTTGTATCCGCGTCGCGAACCAACGCTGTGCGCAGCTTATGGCGTGAGCGCTCCATTGCAAGTGGGCAAATAGTTAAGGGGTGATAGTAGTAATCTCGTGACATTTACTATTCAGCATAAAAGTAGTTCCATGTTCCTTCTTTATTTAAAGGATTAAAGTATGACAATTTAATTAAACAGAGATATTCTTAGTTACAGACGTAATTAAAGTACATTACAGTGGTCTTGTTTAATTATTTAAATAAGGTCAAATTTACAAGTATATTTAGTTTGTTTAGGGGTCGGAAATCAAGTTAATTCTGGTTAGCGCATGTCTATGCAGGATTAATTAACAAGGTTTAACCCTTTCTGTACAATCGTATTCCTTTTTATTTTATTATTACAACTCTTTATTAAATATTATTAAATGATAGTAATAAGATTTAGTTTAAATGTGCGATTTTATTAAAAATTTAAAATTTCTCAGCCTACACATTACCTATTTATTAATTACCATATTTTTATTAATGAAATCGTCACATACTCCACCGCTTAAAGAACAGACTCCGGCTAATTTGGTCAGCAATGTACCGGGAGTATGCTTGGGTCAAAGTGTGGAATTTTAATTTAGTACATGGTTTTTTTTTTATCTCTCTTTAAACGATCTTGTTCTCATTCGTGAAATTCCCTTTTTCTCGTTACTTACAATGCTAACTTATATTTTAATTCTTAATACTAATTTCCCTAATTTTCCGTAACTCACAATATCGTGGCCCGACTGACATAGGCTTACTCTAACTACACAAGTTAGCTTTCAGCACGCACTAATGATTAACTTGGCACCTTTCTGCCCCATCATTACAACTTTCAGTCGGCGTCGTTGTGACTTGTTACATTACATATATATAATTCTCTCTTGATTATATACCATAAACTTATCTCTAATATAATCTAAAGAGGATCCCATACTCCACTCTAGATTATAGTTAATCCTAATATCTTATATTACTTGAGAGAAGCGGAATCTCACGAGGATAATTCTTATTATCTCTTTAATAATAACTAAACAAACTATGCGGAAGGGGAGACACTTTACACAATTCATTGTAATACACAGGGGTGGTTTTC
Organism: Magicicada septendecula; assembly: GCA_034769895.1. Taxonomy (NCBI): domain Eukaryota; kingdom Metazoa; phylum Arthropoda; class Insecta; order Hemiptera; family Cicadidae; genus Magicicada; species Magicicada septendecula. The sequence continues at coordinate 51,107,241 of CM068376.1, forward strand.
AATGTTTAGGGACGCTACCGTTTCGTACAATAAGGGGGAAGGTGAGTGGCTGTTTACTACAATTCTTAACACGCTTTATTGTTTGCGTACAGGCCACGACTGGGGTGTTCACTATACAACTATACTTTTATTATTATTTACTTTTCTCTTACTTACTGCTACACGATACACAAATTTAGTTTACTCAGTTTAAAAGTTTACTGTTTTGGGACTTGGGGTTTAATACTTTATCTAACAAGGGAGGGTTAACTGAGTCATTTATTTATTTGAAATTTAAGTCACAATATAATTTAATAGTTGTCACGGTGAAAATACTTGCTCTACTATACTATACACAATTTTTTCCTACACACTTTAGTACATGGTAAACATTTATTAACAGTGATTATTAAACATTTGCATTAGTTTCTATTTAAACGATCAGCTGTTACGCTGGAAAGTTGGTCAGACTAGTTTTAAACAATGGCATTGTTTTGCTTACAAAGGGGGAGTCCTCGGTTACTAAGCACAGGATAATACACGCTTCTTATAACAATAGAACTAACAAAGAGGGTGACGTATTGTCTAACTCAACTTGCGGGAGGGCAACTATGACAGTTTTACACAGGCGGCAACAGGATATTTACCTGTCCGAGTTTGTCGTCAAATTGACACGTTGATGAAAGAAATTTTTGGACAAGTACCTACATGGTTTTGTTTACGTGGTTCAATATGTTAATATAAGTTTACACACATTATATTTACAATTAACGTTACCTATATTATATTACTATAATAATAATTATGATTTTTATTTTATTTAAAATGTGCACATATATTAAAATACATGAGTGAATAGATCAACAGCTTGTGTGTGTGGAATATTGGGACACAATTACTTCTTTTTTTTTTTTTTTTTTTTTTTTTACAAAGGAGCAGCAAATTTAAATTTAATAAAGCAACAGCAGAATTAAGCAAAACAGCAGCAAAGCAGCAGAGTTGCGCAATTTATAACATCTTACCTTGTGTTATAACGTAGGGAACCCGCATTAATTGGTTCTGCCAATTAAACAGGCTGCCTTCGTTGTGACGAGCTGAAAATTAATCACAACACCTAAACAATTAATATAAAAGGATACTGGGAAGGTGGGAAGGGAGACTGTTGATTTATGCACTCAGTTCAGTCGGTACTAAAGATGACATCTCTTTATTACATAATGAGATTAATTTCTCTATTTAAAGTTCTCAACATATATGGTTCAACAGCTTACAGTTTACAAGATGATTATATATTTTATTCTTTCACAAGGGCCCTCAAAATAAGATGTACATCAATTTAATTTATTCCACGGATCTGGGATTTGAATATAGTATGTTAATAATGGTCACCTCGCCATATACAATCTTGAAAATTGTGCCATTTGAAGAATGGACTTTATTAATCTTTTAAAACACTAAATCTTTCAGTTTAAACTTTTACTCTTTTACTACAAACAGTTTTATTAGATTACAGACTACATGTTACATATAATGTCTGTCTTTTAAAGTCTTAAAGTGGTGAGTTAAATTGTCTTTTGTTGGTTATAATTTTAGTATTTCATAACCATGGAAGACAAGCCTCCATGTCACCTGTGTTTTCTGTAGTTGATGCAGATTTGGCTCTTCGGTCCTCGGTGTGTTTCCTGAAGGTCTGTCGTTACCTTAGTATCCGCTGAAGGTGAAGTTCCTGAAGTATGTTAAATCATTCTGGGTGTGGTACTCTCTTCTTAGATGACTGTAGTAATTCTAGTTGTTAGAATAAATAAAGCGAAAGTTTGTTTCACTGGTATTCACTTCACATGATTATTTATTAGTTGAATTTCACCTCATGGTTCTAGTACTGTATAGATTACATAGTTTCTTATTTAAGAATTGATAGAGATGTCATCAGCGCACGATTTAGTTATTTAAATATTCTTTACCGAACATTCACATATTTGTATCCGCGTCGAGAACCAACGCTGTGCGCAGCTTACGGCGTGAGCGCTCCATTTCAAGTGGGCAAAAATAGTTAAGGGGTGAGAGTAGTAATCTCGCGACCTTTACTATTCAGCATAAAAGTAGTTCCTTGTTCCTTCTTTATTTAAAGGATTAAAGTATGACTATTTAATTAAACAGAGATATTCTTAGTTACAGACGTAATTAAAGTACATTACAGTGGTCTAGTTTAATTATTTAAATAAGGTCAAATTTACAAGTATATTTAGTTTGTTTAGGGGTCGGAAATCAAGTTAATTCTGGTTAGCTCATGTCTATGCAGGATTAATTAACAAGGTTTACCCTTTCTGTACAATCGTATTCCTTTTTATTTTATCATTACAACTGTTTATTAAATATTATTGTTATTAAATGATAGCAATAAGATTTAGTTTAAATGTGCGATTTTATTAAAAATTTAAAATTTCTCAGCCTACACATTACCTATTTATTAATTACCATATTTTTATTAATGAAGTCGTCACATAATCACAATGACAGTAATTATATTTTTGGTAGATTTTGTTATAAATAAGGAGTGTAATCTCGGACATTATTGTAGTATGCTAATACATGGATTTTGTTGTCCATGACATGTCCGTTACTTAACTAAATACAACTATTTCACTAACAACTCGGAACACTATGTGTTTTATGAGTAAAAACATAAAGTTTTACCAGAGGCTGAAGAAGCTTTTTAAAAGTGAAAACCGGTTCAGGTTGTAAGGTAAAACTTTATGTTTTTACTCATAAAAAACTTTGTGTTCCGAGTCGTTAGTGAAATAGTTGTATACTAATACATATGGAAGCATAGTTCACATTAAGTATTGGTATAACAGTTTTTCTTTAAAATGTTGTTAACATTTAAAAATTGAAATGTTCTATTTTCCAAATTTTGAGTAGAAGAATTGACAAAAACAGAAGTTTTCATAAATCAATGTTTTTTATGGTCAATTAGCAATTTGATATTCCTGTGAGAGCAGAGGTGTGGTTTTTTGTTATTTTTGTTATTTTGAATGACCATCCTCTTCATTCACACCACTTAATGAATATTAATTGCTACATTTTCACATGTGAAACTTATTTTGTTTGTTTTCCTCGTACGACGTTTCAGTGTGATGTTCACCTTCCTCAGCGAGGTATGATACAGAATGTCCGGAACTTGTAACGGATTTTTCTAGTTGGTAGGTTGTTGGGGGGGGGGGAGGTGGAAGGGAGTTGGCGCGGGATTCCGAATTATTGTATGTTTTGTGTATAATTGTGTCAAAGAGTGCTCCAAAATGTGGATTTTGTCACAATATTTGGTTTTTTGCGTATATAATGTGTTGTGTGGTTTGCATTACCACAAGTGCTGTGTGACACAAACAATGAAAAAATAAACATGAAGCTTATTTTAACACACACACACACACACACACACACACACACACACACACACACACACACACACAAGTATAAGTAATACAAAAGCAGTCAAGCATCAAGTGAAGCTTATTAACTACTAGAAATGAACTGACACTAATTTATTAACTTTAAAATTTAAATGAAATGATTTACTATATACAGTAGGGATTGCTTAGTGATACTGATTTCATGATGCAATTTCAAGATTCCAAATCCATAAGCCAATCTGCAAGATATCAGATTTAATAAACAACATTTGTTGTAATCAATTTCTGCTGTATAAGTTGAACTTTGCCTCTTCAAATATTGTAATCTAGCTTATACATGTGAACAGATTCCATATTAAATCAATTTTTGGCCAGTGGTAGTACAAAATTAACAGTATCTGCAAGGAAACAATTCTATAGTTCTTGTGGCAGCACATATACCAAATGGTCAGTATAATTTGCAGGTACAGCATTTTTATTAGAACATTGAATTCCCCATATCAGAATCATGATAAAACTCAACATGTGGATTTTTATGTTTTTCCTTAGCAGTGGCACAGAGTGCTTGTGTAATAGGCAACAACAAAAAAGTCTTTTTTTTTGAACTTCAGAATGTCAGAACATTTTGTAGCATTTTGCAAAGTTTCATAATATTTGAATGGTTATAAGTAGTTAACTATTTTAATTAGGTAACTCAAAACCTAATTACCGTTTTTGTAATAACTCAAAAACTTGTTTTTGTACTGTTTCAAGAGGAATTTAACATGGATCGCATGATATTTTTAATAGTGTAATTACTTAGAAACAGAAAATAAACACCTTTCAATTTTAGAAAATTCATAAACTAATTGGTTATAAGTGTAGCACTTGTGAAAATAGAGTAACATTAGGTCCCCATGAAAATAACATTTTAAGTAGTAATAAATGTGGATTTAAAAAAATTTGTTGTCCTGGAGAATCTATGTACAACCAGAAATAGGCCTACAAATATTCTTCTATTGTTTCACCTTCAAACAATGCAATTATAGTATGTGTCATCATGTACAGTACAAGGTGCATACTTATAATTACCTTTTAAAAGATAAGAAATAAAGTTTTTATATCATTTAATAAGCATTGGTGCTAACTTAATCTGGTATTTTATTTCTTCACTGGTTCTATTACTAAACTGCACATTTTGTATAATATTATATAAGGTTGCAGTAGGCAGGGACAAAACTAGACCAAATTTCACCCGGGACAATGTAGTAGTTTGGTCCCCCCCACAATTTTGTCAGAGGAAAGCCAGACTAACATAGTTGTGTCTGAGTGTTTAATTAAAACGCGTATTTCATATACACAATCCATTTCTTTTAATACATATAAGAAGGCACAAGCTTTATTTTTTGTACTAACAAATTGTTGTACTAACATAATGTTCTATTCTCATTATTTTATACATATGAGATTAAATAAATTTGAATAATAATAGTAGAAAATTTTAAGAAGATTACTTTCCTAAGTATTACATCACCATAGGATAATTTACCAGCTATTTCATGGTCAATAATGCTTAGATTTGTTAGTCACTGTTCTTATGATAAGTTCCTCACATATATTTTAAACTTGCTAAAACTTGTTTCGTTGGAAGCGACAGAAACTGGAAGTGTGAGAAAGATTCGCAGGCATGTAGTTAAGTTTGGTTAAGCATCTTGAAGTCCATATGTCTTTATCAATCTCAAAAGATCCATAGCTGAACAAGACTTCATTTTTGGATTTAACTCCAATGCATTGTATTTGAAGCTGTTAACGTCTAGATGTAGTTCATCTTTGTAAACATTAGCTAATTTGTCATCCTGTAGTTGTAATTCTTCTTTTGAAATTGACTGAAAATTAACTCATGGAGAAAACTAAATATGCCACTGACATTTTGAATTGCATCAAATCTACTTCATAATTCAGTTCGAATTATGTCCACTACTTCTGTTGTCATTATTTTAAATTTGTCTATATCTGATATGAGCTTACTTTCATCTTCACTGTTTTCATCAAAAAACCTTTTCTTTTTTGTCTTTCTAATTTCTTTAAACTATCTTTCCATACAAATACTACCAGTAATTCCTTTTGCATCTTGAATTCCATTGCATTGAAACAGTTGTCCTTTCTGGTTCTAAAGATCTGATTTGGCCATTGTTTTTCACAGACAAATCAATCCTAACAATGGTTAGCAGTAAGTGCTACCAACATTTCATGAACAATACTAAAAATTTTTCTAAATTGTTAGTAAGCGTAAAAAAATTAAACCATTTTTAGCCAAATTATATTAATGTAACATTAATTAATGTATTATGGTAAGCGTTTCAAATATCACACCTGTCCCTAATTTTGCACCCTATGTTATCTCCTCTGATACATGCTGCACCTAGTGACAAAAATATGTAATTAAATGTGAAGCCAAATTGTTAACTTATTGAAAGAGAGGGTGCTATAGACACCATTTCTGTTGTATTACAATTTCTATCATTTTCTGAACTGTGAAATTTCTTGAATACAGAGTAGTGGGAATCAGTTAAGGCCAGTTTTGTATACTTTATTTATATATTAGTAAGCTTTATTTATGTCATAGTTTTATTTGTCACAGTTCAAATTTTCTTTAATACTTTGTATCGCACAGGAATGGCCACCATGTTTATGTCTTCCAGTGTGTATAGTATCGCCCCCTCATGTTATATTTGGATATTCATTAATCAAACCAATTTCAATAAAAACTATTTAGGTAGGTTACGTAAATTGCTTTTTTAAATTTAATTGAATATTATGTCAAAATGTATGTTTGCTTGAAAATTATATTCAATTATTTGTTTTTATGAGTAGTATTAAAATTACATTTTTTACACATAACGTTTTATTAGCATATTTTAATTACTTATTATGATTTGAAAAAATGTATGACCATACAGGCACAAAAGATGGAAAATTGTACTAGTATTGTTTTTGTCGCAATAAAAAGAAATTGAATGCATTAAATTATTTTTTTGTAACACAACTATTCCCAACACATTTCAAATATTTCTCCAATTGTTTATTTTTTAAATTATTCAGTGGAATGGATACAATAGGCAAAATACAAAATGAGTATGATATTAAGCATGTTTCCCTTAGATTTTTTCTTTTTCTGTGTTTTTGAAATAGGTTTTTCGTGGTCAGTTAAATTATAAAAAATGTTATTGCTTTATATACATTTCAAACTTGATTTTTCGTGGCCCCTCCCTTTGGCACCCCCAACAGCCGCCATGAGGGGCAGCTGCCCTGCCCCCCTAGTTTCATCCCTGGCCTAATTCTTTGTGACCAGCATTAATTACACTGGCATTAGAAAAAAGGCTGGTTTTGCTGTTTTTGTAGTGGTTGTGATTTATCTTCATAATTTTTCTCATCTAATACATATTTGGGTATAAATGGTGTTTTTGTTTAAAGGCACAAGTTGGTGATACAGAATACAGTATATTAACTACTTTCTTTACAAAATATTAATAAATTATGAAAACGATAATCTGGTTTTTGAGTGATAAAATTATTGTCAACTTATTCCTCATATTTCAAAACAAATCTTTGGCACACCAAACTGTCTTAGTTAATTCACATATATATTGGTCCCACTCTATGCAAAAAAAAAGAAAAATACTCTGTAACAAAAGCAAAGGTAATAAAATAAATTTATGCACTATACGTGGCAAGAAATATACAAATTTTGTATGTTTTGTACATACATACACTTCATCAAAGCTAGAAGCTGAACTGATATAATCATTTATTTTTAAGTTTAAATGAGTATTAGGCTTTTGTAAGTATATTTTAAGTTATTTGTAAGTCATAAGTTGTATAAAAAATCAAATCTTTTTAATTTTATGGCCCCTACAATTTCATACATCCCGTAATACAATGGTATTCAATTTAATGTGCTATACTACCACATTACTGCCATTTCTCACTGACTTCCACTCTCCCTCCTGCCAAACACACAAACTGTGCTACTACAATCCATTGGGGTTATGTCAATGATGCAGTAAGCTTAACCTTTCAGATTTGTTAAATTAATTAGACTTAACTTAAATTTTCTTAATTTGTGTACAGTAAAAGGCCATATTAAATTATTTAATGAAAAAAGGCTATATGTTTTGGAAATACCGGAACTAGTTTCAATTTAATGCTCATAATTATGGTACAGAGGCGATTTTAGGTAAATCTAATTTATAACCAAAGAAGTACATTAAAATCTTCTTTTCAACATAATGCAATAAAAACCAGTGTGCAGTTGCTGTTAACATGCAAATGATTAAGTATTAATAATTGGTTACTGTGGGATTTTATGTTACTATGGTCTGAGTTTATGTAAATAAAATTGGAAGAACCCCATGAAATCTGTATAAAATGATTGTGTACTACATAAATAATTATTACAGTAAGGACCTTTGTTTATGTGTTTATGAATAGAAACAATTCAGACTATATACTATAGATTTTACCAATAAAATTCGCCTTTTTTAATATCTATTATTATTAAAAAGTTTGAAAAAAAAGAGATAGCTACTTCTTATGTTTGGAAAAAAAAATTCGACAGATCTTTCTACTTCTTGCAGAGCATGAACAATAGCTACATGAATTTCCTTAAAGTGCAGAATTGCCTCATGTTTGTACATCCAACTTGTTTTGCACATATACAACGGATTCATGTGTTGTGATGCCGGCAACAAATCCCTAATCAATTTCTTCAGAATATTGTTATTTTTTGTAGAATTTTTAAAGGTTCCCACCGATTGTAATGTCCTAAACAATTTCTGAATGTTTGGGTAGATCACAATTATGCCAGAACAAGATTTAGAGAATGTACATTACAGTGTATACATAGAGCATCGGTTATTCATCCTGTATGTAAGGTTGTGCACCATGTAAATGGCCATTCATTGCTTCTGACCCATCATATCCCATGACCAGTCAGTCTATATCTACATCAATGAACCTTACAATCTATATTAAATAATTTTAAATTTGAGACTATTAAGTAATGTAGATTTTTATCTATTAGGTGAATGGCAGACACAAACATAAGAAAATCCTCACAGATCTTGCTTTCTTCTGAATCGACATAACAAACACATAATGACAGTTGATCTATTCATGCAATATCTGTTGTTTTATCAGTAAGTACAGCAAAACTCTGAATTATTCACTGTTTAAACAATCCGTTTACTTAAGATGTTAGCACAGACCTGAATAATCTGATTTTTAATGGTAAACTGTACAACTCTAGAACCACTTTGAAGGTGTTTTTTCTAAAACCAAGTCACCAGATTATGTATGAAATCTCAAGAAAGCACAAAAATTACCATCATTAAGCTGAATGTCCTGTAACATAACATTACCAGTTTTGTGTTTTCCATGAAGAGCTAATTTTTGCTTACCACAGAGAATCACAGCATGCACAGTTGACCTTAGAACGTTTTGATTTTCAGCATCCTGACAAACTTTCTCCAAGGTCAGCTGGTACACCACAGTTTGCTGTTTTGCATCTGCTATTTTCAAAGAGTTATCAGCAAATTCAACACTGCTTTGACAGTAAGATGTCTTTTTAGGATGGATAAATCTTCCAAGGCATTCTTCCAGTTGGCACAGGTATGGGTTACCAGAAGTCCAAGATACTGGTAACTACCTTTACCAGCAGTGTACCTCTTGAAAAGATCACAACACCTACAGAAAGCCCCTTGGAGATGTTCTGATATGCTAGCCAGGAGAACTTGAGAAACCATAATTTTTGAAACCAATGATTTCTTGAATGCGTAGGGAATACATTATTTTCTGGTGGAACCCATGGTGATTTCAGTAGATGTTTTTTGAAAAGTCGTCTATACTTAGCTTATTTATATACTGCCTAATATCACACTCATTACTACCATAACAGGATTGTCTTGAAAGTTCTGCGCAGGAATTGAACTTGAACCACTAATATCCAATCTCTCCCTTTCGTGCACAAAATTAAACAACGACAGTTGCTTTTCTCTGGACCATTTCATTTTGACATACTTATTTAGACTCTAACTGTAACTGTTATTTGATGCACTGACCATGATACACACACATAGAAATGTGACTCAGAAAACACTGATGAGTTTAAGGAGTATTCCCTTTAATTAAATACAGTTGAAAGTTTTGACCCACTCAACTATGATCCTTTCCAACACTCTGACATAACAATATAAGAACATTATTTTGCTAAACATTATGCCACTGACTTGTTATTATATTATTTTATACATAACCACCAAAATCAGTAAAATTTCACCTTGTTATATATAATCATATAGGCTATAATCGTAGCATAAAAAATGAACATTTAATAATACTAAATAAATTAAATACATACAATGATAATGTGAAGTTTACATTTGAAGAAGTAAATAGGAAAATCAATTTTTTGGACATTGATATTCAAATTGAAAAAGATAACGAAATAACTACTAATGTATATAGAAAAGAAACAAATAATAATACAACAATACACAAGGATTCATCACATCCTTAGACACACAAGGTTAATACATATAACAATATGATTAATAGAGCATACAAATACATAAATAACGAAGAGAAATTATATCAGGACTGAACATCATAAAAGAAATAGCAACAGAAAATGGATATGACAGTAAATTTATAAACAAAATAAAATAAAAAATATAAAGAAAAAACAATATTTAACTACACAACAACATTAGGCAGTATAAATACATGCAGAAAAGAAGAAAATGTAACATACCTAACTTACAGATACACATATCGTGATCTCGAAAGCCTTATAAAAAATACAAAATTGGATAAACATAAATATAAATATGCATACAAACCAAATAAAAGTATATACAATATAATAAAAAATAAAAAAGAATGTGATATATACAAATTAAGTGGAATATACAGAATAAAGTGTAATGACTGTCACTACATATACATCGCAAGAACATATAGAAATTTCAAGCAGAGATTTATGAAGCAGAGACATTTCAAAGCTTTTACTAATAAAAAAAATGGGAATCTCCAACATAGCAGATCACCTTATTAATATGAATCATAGCATAACAAATATAACCAACAATATGGAAATAGTGGAAGTAAACAATAATAAAAATGACATTATACAGTTGGAAAAATTATATATATATATATATATACATTCATAAAAAAAATGACAAATTGATGAATCAACAAACAATATTTGAGAATGATCAATTATTTCAATTCATGACTAGCTTAGTTTCACCCAATAATGATGGCAGTGGAAAATTCAATATGGATTACAGAAAGATGTAATGGAGGACACAGATAACAACAACAGATACATACATATAAAGGATGACACTGCAGCAAGAACATTAACACAGAGGAGGAAAGTGTAGTGATAGTGTGTGAACTGATGATGAAATTTAAATAATTTCGAAAAGGCCTTCTTCATTACCTTAACAAGGTGAAATTTTACTGATTTTGGTGGTTATGTATAAAATAATATAAGAATACATGGGAACACAGAATTTTACCAAAACTATGATGTTGACTTTTCTCTCTTGCTAACATATTGTAACATCTGTATTCTACTTTCTTTTCAAGTACAAAATTAGCATAGTATTACATCAAATGACATGTAAAGTTTACAAACACGTTTGGATCTGGACTTACATAAAAAGCACAATATTGTGGTTTGTAGCTGAGTGGAACGTTTTGAGGGGGTTTGAACCCCCAACTCCCGTCTGCATTCACTCATGATGTAGTAAAACCATTTCCTAATTCGCATCTTCACTAGACATTTCCTAGGCATTTCTAATAATTTTTTTATGGGTTTGAAGAGTTGTTAGGTCTCGTCGTGTAGGTTTTTGGATCACTTTTAATTTTTTTATGAAGCCTTCTGAAGGCATACTTTTAGATACATAAATATATTTTATTTTTGTAAATCAGGGAAACTTAATTTTTTGTTTTGTTCTCCAGATTTGTTGTTGTAATATTTCCTCCTTTCTTTATTATTAAAAAGTAAATTCATAAAAATAAGTTGATGTGGTATAAATAGATTTTGGTACAGCTTCTCTTCTCTGGCCCTCTGTCCTAAGAAAGAGAAGAATGACAACTTTGCTGTCATCAGTTTCGTATTCATTGCTAGTTTTGTCCCTTCCTCCCCTTCCTAACTAGAGTACTATGAGGACATTATCCCTTATCATATTGCCTACCTGTTTCCTCCTTGTTCTGTTTGCAGCTTTCAAAATTCCCCTCTTTTCAGTCACTTGTCTGTGAAGTTCCAAATGATCCAATTAACCCAACCAAGGTATTCTCATTTTCCTCATCCAGCTTTGCATTTCAAATGCTTCCACACACCGTTTGTCCTTCACTCCATATATTGACATATTTTAATATATGCACATTAGCAGGACTTGATTTCAGGGCTAACGCACTGGAACGGCATTCCGGAACCTCTTGGATCCAAAAATAAATTACAAAAAAAATATATATATGAAAAGAAAAACCTAATTATTACAAAAATTTACTACTACTTTTTAAATTGTGCTCATCAGCCCCACTACAAAATTAAACATTTGTCAAAATCAAACACTAGCACAAACTCATCTTTATATTAACTACCATCATTCATTTTTTTAATACATTCTATCTAAAATTCTCTTGAAAGTAGAAATTATAAAAAAAATTTCAACAAGGCTTGCTCAAAGATGACATTCCTAGTTAGCGGTGTCGACATGAAGTGATGACCGACATTTATCTTATCTTACTGGAATTTGTATGTGCACATGTGTGACTGAAGTGGGGAAGTTGAATGCTGCTTACTTGTGTTTCATTGTTTACATTTAGATTTTAGTTTGTATAGACTGTTGGCCACGGCATGTAGCAGACTAGCCTCAAATTGTTATGGGTGGCCCAGTTAATCTGTTCTTAGATTTGCTTGAACTTGATAGAGTTACCGCTAGGGGCATATTTGACTGTATCATTGACTGACTTCACTCTTACAGGATGACAGACTCATTTTTAAGTATTAATTTAATAAGTTTAACGTGCTGATGATGATGCTGTTGTGACGGTTAGAAACAATAATGGTGTTGGAGCATTATTCAGAGAAAACTTTCTGTCTCTTTTTGTGTTGCACTTTGCTAATCATAGACTTGAGCTTTCAGTATCTGATGTAGTAAAGTCAGTTTCAGGAAGTAACAGCTTTAAATCTTTTATCGATAAGTTACATTTTTATATCATGCTTCACACCAAAATAGCAGAAAATTACAGGTATGTGCGAGTTTGCTGGAAACTGAATTGCTAACAATTAGAAGAATTTTGAGCACATTTTGGGTTGCATCTAGTTTCAGATCTGTTTCAGCTTGCTATCAGGCATTAGTTAAACATTTTAAAGAATATTTCGATGATCCAACTAGAGAGAATAATGAAAAAATTATTGTTACTAAGTCTCCTTGATCATTGTATGGTGCAGTAGAAAACAAAATACAAGACACCAATGAAGTCACTAAAAACCAGATTTAGTTATCACAATTAACAATTTGTGATCAACAAGTTATTCAACAAGATTATACTCATACAATAATTCAAGTTAATCTTTCCACACAAATAATAGTGTCACCTATAAAGAATTCCTTACTATAATCAATTTCAGGGCTTGATTATAGGTCTCACTATTACACTATTTGAGACGAACCATGTAAAACCATGTTATTGCCCAACAATAACTTGAACTTCACTTGAATAAATCGCCACTTAAACTGAAACTAAGCATCGCTGAATGCTTATATTTATACACTGCTGAGATTCCAGAATAATTCATAATACGTGTCAACACTACTAGAAAACACTAGAGTGTAATGGCTTGCAGCCTTGAACACAATGCGTGCGGACCAGTGAAGTCTGGAACAGCCTTGTTAATGCGTGTTAAGAGTCACATACACACACAACATTACAGCTGGTTCTGCTGGGATAGCCGAGAAACATGTAGAACATTCTGTAATGGCGCAACAGTATGATTGACAGCTTCCTGAAAAAATTACTGACCCTCATTTCATACTGGACCTAGGGTTGATGAATGTGCAGGAACTCTCTGAGTCAAGTGAGGCATTGCAGAATCGCAGTGTTGGTCTTGCGGTTGCCAACAAAAAACTGAAAACTACAGCTTCTTTATTTGGACGAGAAAATCAGTACCAGGTTTCCATTATTCTATGGCTCTGAAAGCGGTACAAAACTTAACTTTTTTTGGAGTTCCACTTCAAAAAAAAAGGAAGGTGGGAAAACAACAATCCCATTGACCCTGAAAAGTGTTATGAGGTACTGAAGAAATCTATTGAAAACAGACTGCTTAGTGAACGAAATCATGAGCTTGTTGATTTAATAAAAATGACAGATATTAAAAACTGGCCAAAAAATGTCCCAATAACCTATGCAAAAAATGAAAAAAAACTTGCTTCAAAATTAAAACTACATGAAAGGCAACTGATTATGAGTTTCCAGTAATATGTGCATTCCATAATTTTTCCAGAGAGTCTTTCTACTTTGAAATATGCTATTGAATCAATAGCATTATCTTCAAGTGAATATGAGAGGGGTTTTTTGAAAATGAATCTAATCATTACATTCTTAAGCGCATCTCTAAAGACAAAGACTGTATCCAGGCTCTTATTTGTGAAAATTAATGGACCTCCTCTCCGTTTATTTGATCCATCATACAGCCTTGGATATAAAGAGTAAGGAAAGGTCAAGAAACAAACAATATGACAACACAATGATGAAAATATGGAAACTTTTTAAAAATATCCTAACCATCGAAACCACATCACTTAGAGTTTGATTGAGGCTCCTGGATGACGCCATCATGAGTGACATGTTTTCAATTGTCATTCAGCTAACCTGACGATGAAGCTGTGTAGAAATATGAGTAAACTTTATTATCTTTTTATTACATACAAGTTTACGTATGTACATACATATGTTACATATTTTATAAAGCTTTAAAAATGTAGACCTCCTTTGTAATAACCTGATGTAAACTTGAACGCTAATATAAAATATTTGTGTCTGTACAACTTTTGAATTGATGTGTTCTGGCACCTATAATTTTAGAAATCAACCACTGTACATTAGTCATATACATGATGCAGTTTACAGTGAGTATAGGTAGTCAGTTTGTAGCCTCCAAATTACAAATAGGAATACAGACATAAATAAATGAGCTGGAAAAACATAAGCACATTGGACTGACATTGAGGATTAGGATAGGATACGTGTGCAAGGTGTATCTGTGGCTATCCACTTTTATATTTTAAGCAAACTCCAAGTACTCTAAGCAAGTAGGCAATAAATTATGATTATTAGTTTTATTTTGGAAAGCTGCAGTGAGGTGTGTAAAGAGCCCACTCACACAAACATACAACTGCATGTGTGTGTGTGTGTGTGTGTGTGTGTCATTGCACCCAAATGTAGAAAATGCTAGTGATACTTTAATTTTTTTTTATTAAACTACTAAGAATTACATACTTAAAGTAAAGGCATGAGCAATGTTTATAATCAGCAGCAGTGGTGGCTGGTAATGTTATTGACTGGGGGGGGGGGGCAAATTTTTTTTGGACCCATATGTAACAAAAGTCACCAGTAGAAACTAAATTATTGCTATTATCATGAAATAATTGTAAAATTTAACGTTTTGCTTTACTACTAAAAGTACTGTTAACATCAAAAACCTACCTTGCAAACTACCAATATTTAAACAGTGTTTGAAATTGAAATTATTTATAACCCTAAGCAGTTTACGTTCCTAAACTTAAATACTTAATACATTATATTATTAAATGCATGCATTGCTAAATAAAATATATTTGTTCCCTACCCTATTTGTTTCTCACGAATACGCACAGAACACACAGGCTCAGGCCTACACCGAATAAGTTACACGTTTATGTTATGTACACAAGGTTCGACAAAAACACTATCTTACACAGAAAACACTGCCTAATAAAGAATAAATTATTAAAACATTACGTTTACACAAAAAATACAACAAGAACACAATCAAAACTATATAAAACACAAGAGAAAATATATGCCCTTAAACAGCAACAGAGAAGTTTTGAACAACGCTCCGGTTCTCTATGAAAAGAGCCGCAAAATCAGACAGCGGGCAGAGCCCATCCTATAATGGCTGCTGCTGATTTAAAAGCATAAACATGTGTACACGTCCTCTTTCCCCGCTCCCCGCAAGACCCGCCTATGCAGGGAGGGCGACAGCAAAAGCGTGTGGCTGCGGGACCATGCCGAAAACATCGGGTGATCGCTATTAGTCGCCCCAAAAATATCTTTCACATAAGGATACTACACATAGTTATATTATTGACAAGTTTAATTTGCAAATTTAGTGGGAGGGCTGCGCCCTTTTACCCTCCCTGTATGAGCCGCCACTGAATCAGCACTATAGATTAAATTAATCTCTTACATTTATTCTGTCAGGAAACTTATAAATAATGTTTCCCAATCTTCTATAATAATTATTGAAATTGTACTGGTGGTGCATTAACCAAAATGTCAATTTTGGTAATCAGTTACAATAGTTAGTATAACTTAACTAAAAATGAACTTTTTCATGTGAAAACTTACTGATTTTATTGGACGCATTTCAGCTTACGTATCCGCCTTCTTCAGCTTTGATACAGACTGCCAGCATTTTGTAACGGTTGTGTGGAAGGTGTAGTGGGGGTGGTGTGTGGAGGAAGGGGATTGGCGCGGGGATTCAACTTACTGTTTGTTTTCTGTATAATTGTGTCAAAAAGTGTATGTGATTTATATTGTAATTGATCGTTGAGTATGTTGTTTGGTTGTGTTGTGTGGTGTTTATATATTTCGTATTGTTCAGTTGTGTTGAGTTTTCAACCTTTGGGTATGTAATGTAAAATTTCAAGATTTGAGTATGTTGTTTGGTTGTGTTGTGTGGTGTTTATATATTTTGTATTGTTCAGTTGTGTTGAGTTTTCGACCTTTGGGTATGTAATGTAAAATTTCAAGATTCTTATTAATTTCAAAATTTTACATTACATACCCAAAGGTCGAAAACTCAACACAACTGAACAATACGAAATATATAAACACCACACAACACAACCAAACAACATACTCAACGATCAATTACAATATAAATCACATACACTTTTTGACACAATTATACAGAAAACAAACAGTAAGTTGAATCCCCACGCCAATCCCCTTCCTCCACACACCACCCCCACTACACCTTCCACACAACCATTACAAAATGCTGGCAGTCTGTATCAAAGCTGAAGAAGGCGGATACGTAAGCCGAAACGTGTCCAATAAAATCAGTAAGTTTTCATATGAAAAAGTTCATTTTTAGTTAAGTGTTAGTGCTGTGAAAGAAGAGATGAATAATCAAGACAGTTAGTATAAGTAATATTCAGAATAGTTAATAGTACTGTATTAATTAAAATTAAATAATAACAGTTATGTACTATTTTAGTAATAATGATATTTTATGACTAAGAATAAATTTATTTTCAGTTGGTTACTTTTCCTGGACCAGAATTGTTATTTCAGTTTTAATTTATATTATTCGTCTCTGATATATCTAGTGTTAACAAACGTTAACCGAACACCCAAACTGAGAGTGTTGGCAAAGTGTTCAAAATATGGGAATAAAATGCAATGATTTTAGTAGTGCATTGTGGAAAATAATACGAAAAGGAAGTAGTTAATACACTATTGTTACATAATCCATCTTCATTTATCATGTGGTCTCATCAATTTCCAAATTGTAGATTTTTACTGTTTTAAACTAAGTTGCAGTTTTAGTGTTCATCATTTAATTTGTACAATAACCATACATTTATTACACATGATGTTACCAGCCTGAACTACCAGAGTCAAGAAGACAGCTACATGAGCTAGAGAAACGACTTCGGCAAGCAGAAGAAAGAGACAGGCAGCTCTCCGGTGAAAGTAGTAAACCTGGAAGTTCAAGGTTTTAAGCTAAAATAGGTTCTAGATAGGTGAGAAATATTTTACTATTGTCATATATCTTTTTAAATTTAATTTATACGTATATAGTAGGAAAGTAGATCAATATTGTGTAATATTCTGAAACATTGTATAACATTCTGTATAATCAATGGTCTAAAAACTATTCTGAATGGAACTGTAGTGTAAACTTTACCTTCATTTACAGATCAGTTCATTTTTGATCATAAACATTTGTTATAAGATAGCCCAAAATTAAAATAAACATTTGTGTACAGGACTAGTTTTTTCAATGAAGTAAGTACTTTTTCAGTATTTCCTATGAAGTGTTAATGAATTGTTCCTATCACATAGTAGTGTAGTGTATAAATAGGAGATTAAATTATAGTGATTTTGTATTGGAATTATAGTCAAATTGGCATTTCCTCAAAAACTCCAGCTTTCTGACATTTATAATTGGTAAATGCTGGTTATAGTCTATAGTGTTCTATATAAAATATTTAATCTCCTAACACAAAAAATTGAGAAATATTATCAATTAAAATTAATCACAATCACAAAGTATTGTTGCAAGTAAAAAAATTTTTAAATATAATAATTGTGAATTTTATGTAATTCACACTGTAGTAGATTTAGATATTCCAGTGTAGGCATTAGAATGCTTTATTGGCATTAAATAATTCAGAGTTGAGTCTCAAACATCCTTTACTACTTAGTCCATGTTCAATTATATTATGCGTACTTTTAATTGACATTTAAGCAGATAACTTATGAGTAGTTTCTAACATATGTATTGACAAATAAAATGTTCTTTTAAAATCATGTTTTTATTTCTGTAAAGATAATTATAGGCTGTGACTCCGTCATCATGAAAACATTCCTGTAGTATGTTTAATATCTTTGATGTACTGATTTTAAATCCACCCAAGATAAGTAACTATGTGGGGATACCTACTAAATGTGTGTGGATTGTATTTGTTCCAGTGCCTGTAATGATCACCAGACCTGCATGATCATTGGGGTGGTACATGTATGCTGACCTAGATACAAAAATCCACCTGTAGCTATATTGAAGTCCACCCTCTTTGTACAACTTATACAAAAAAATTATCAGTTTCTACTCAACTGTTTTGGATGCTCATGCATATGTCAATAAATCTTGTCTGATTGGTTACACACACACACTCACATGAGAGAGAGA
Organism: Magicicada septendecula; assembly: GCA_034769895.1. Taxonomy (NCBI): domain Eukaryota; kingdom Metazoa; phylum Arthropoda; class Insecta; order Hemiptera; family Cicadidae; genus Magicicada; species Magicicada septendecula. The sequence continues at coordinate 51,125,868 of CM068376.1, forward strand.
GAGAGAGAGAGAGAGAGAGAGAGAGAGAGAGAGAGAGAGAGAGAGAGAGAGTGTGTGAATTAAAATGTATTTCTTAATTTTAAGGGTGGTAAAAACATTTTTATTGGAAGCCAAAAAAGTGTATTAAGTTTAAAATTTGTATGCACCTTGTATTTGCATTATGTGTTATAAAAATTATATAATTTTAATTTATTATAATTAGAATGTACATTTACCACACAGTAAGAGAACTGTACATTGTAGAATGTACATTTAGTAAATAAGAGAATTTATAAAAAGTATAGTTATAACTGTTTTGATGGTTTTAGATGTCACTGTTTATACGTTTCTCACTTGATAAATACTATAATTTAATATAAAAGTTATATTTTATTTTAATTAGTGTTTATGTATTTATATTTATATCTTATCATGAATTCTGTATCTAACAGTATTTTAACAATATTAATGCTTTACTCAAACTTATGTGTTTGTGATATTTTTGTAAACATTTCCAGTTGATATACATTTGTACTTACATTTCATAAATACCTATTTATTTGTTTGTGTGTGTGTGTTTTGAGTACCCTGAAATCCCATTTATTAGGCATTGTTTATTTATTATTCGTAATAAATTTATAGGTGGACACTTCCATTCATTTTAAAGAGTTATAGTTGCAAGAAGACAGATTTATTTTTACCTTTTTCTTTTGGAAGGCAAGAACACTAAAATGGTTTCACTTAATGTAATATAACACTTGTTACCTGTGTTAAGAATTACACTAGCCAAAATTATATCAATGTTTAAATAGTGGTAAGTTAGTTAAAATATTTTAGTTCTGGTTTCTGATATTCTGATTTTATGATTTATTTCTTTATTCTCCAGACAGGTTCTAGAGATTAGCAAAAATATAGTTGTACTAAAAACTTAACAGGTTTTCTATCTGAATGCACTTAATATAATTTCATAATAACCATGTTTAAATAATAAGTCAGGTTAATCATAACTTTTTTAATATATCAATATAAAAGATTGAGAAAATGGTCATTGTTTTTTCAAACAAAAAATATAATTTTCCCTACAATGTAATTACCTATGTCAGTTCGTGTGTTTGAAGTTTAAACACATTGCTTTAGTAGTGTAAACATGAATGCAGCATATGTGTCACATATTTTAAGTTATGAGTCATCAGTTTTTAAATTACAATATTGAAAAGAAAAATTTCAAAATATTCAGTTAGCCAAAGATGAAGGCATTGTAGGCTGTAAAGTACAACCAGAGAATGTAAAAAAACTTTTTTGTAACAGTTAAAAAACAATATTGAAAAGTGTCTGTGTGATGAAATGTATATAAAAATTAATAAAATTTATCACAAAATGAATTAAATGCATTACAAAATGTAATAAAGGGGAATAATAGTTGCTTTGTAAAGTCATGGAGAATATAATTTTTACAAAAGTGGTTACATCAAAGAGCCATGTTGTTCATATAGCAGTCATTCAGACATTTACATAATAGATTCTCTAATATGATTTGGTTACTGCCATAATCCTTAAAATTTTAATATAGTCTATAAAAGCATTTTTCTTATGTGTAACACATTTTGACTCTCATGAATCATTAAAACATTGTTAAGGTGACCAGATGTCCCATATTAGCCGGGACAGTCCCTTTTTTTGAGTCTCTGTCCCGTATTTTTTTAAGGGAAAACGGGATGCCAAAATGTCCCTTTTTTGTGGCAATGACTTATCGGCAAAAAATACCGTCAACAATATTTAATTTATCATAATGTACTCCTTTGGCTTTGTATCAGTTTTATGAAAAATTTAAAGATTACTGACAACTGACAACACTACAGCGCTGTTTATATTATCAGTAATACGCCTGCAGCAGTGTGGGGTGAAGCTTGGGAAGTACAGTAAACGATTGATGTAGCCGACTCGACAATTGAACTGCGCTACTCTGCCGTTCTGCGCTCGCTATGGTAAGACGATGCCAACTAACTAATCGAAATCACTCTTTTTTTAAACATTATTTTATACGGTCCAAGTCACTTTATATAGTAATGATTTACCTTATTGAAACCATCCAGTGACTTCAAGTTGTATATTTATGACGCGTTTCGAGTCATATGACCCTTCATCAGATAGTTATCACTCACAAGGAGATCATCAAATATTAAAATTCACAAAAACACAAAAAACACATATGTACAATTGTAAAACCTACACAAGTGTCCAACACAGTGCACTGCATGAGGCCCACTGGACTCTAAGCAAACGCGTGTCACGCCGTGTGTTATCTCATAATCGATTGCAGCGCGGTGTCATACAGCGGGTTTGATTTGAAATTTAATTTATCGTTAAGTATGCCATCATGAGTAACTGGGTTATTATGTCCACTATAGATTTCAAATTCTTCCCGTGCATCCATATAACGACCCTTACTACAATAATGTAAGGGTATTAAATTCGTATTAAAATTCGTGTACGAATGGTTGCATGTAATTAAATGTCGTGTGAAATTATATTTTATATTATCTATAGAAACACCTTTATTGATGAAATTATATGGAGTGTGTTCCCGAAACCTTTTAATAAAAGGTCTCCCCGTTTGACCAATATAGAAACATTCACAATCATTACATATCAATTTATATACACCCGTACTTGACTCTAATTGTGTGCGAACAGCCTGGCGAACCGAATTCCAAAGGCTATTATTGGTTTTAAAAATGGTGGTGAAACCAAGCCTATTAAAAACAGACGTTAGAATTTTGGGCATTATCTCCATGTATGTGGTTGTATGTACTTATTTTTGGTTTTTATATTATTTAATTGTTTGGATTTCTTAGCCTTGTGTTTCCTAAGAATGTTATCCACCATCTGGCAGTCATAACCATTAGCAGCAGGAATATGTTTAATTGTATTTAATTCATCATTAATATGAACTAAGGACAAGGACAAGGACAATGTCCCAATTAGGCCTCTGGTTAATTTTACCACGGCACCGGGTTTTAAGGCGGCTAAGAAATTGGTTGCTTTATATTGGTTGACAGATTGACATTTTTCAATACGCTGTGGTAATTCCTTGTAAGCAGAGAAAATTTTGAGCCAAGTATTTATATTTTATGGAAAAAATAAATTTACTAACTGTGTAACATTTTAATTATCATAAAATGTAGTTTAAAATTGTGCAATATATATATAGTTGTGCATTGTGCAACCTTTGACAGAAATTTACCTACCTTCTAAAAGTACAGTCATAATTGTGCAGTGATGTCACACATAAACACTGTGAGAGAGTAGAAAACAGGGAATGAGACACATAGAAGTAAATCCTATCATGCAAATAATTTAATGTATGCATTATAAAAATCTCTTTCAGATTTTGAAAAGATATTCTGCAGTATGTTGAAATTCTTGCAGTTACTTTTTCTGAATAAATTTATATTAATGACAGTGTATAAATTATAGTGTTTATAGTTGATCTTGTTTTGACAATTTAGAAAAATAGAACCACCATCATTTTTATAAAATAATAGGCACTATTATTATAATATTCATATATTGAAATTATGAGATTTCATATAGTCGTGACAAAATAGAAAGTACTATTATATAATGTCTCACCTACGTTATAACATCGGGAACCTGTGCATACTTACCTCAGATCAATTGCACGGGCTGCCATACTCGTAATTAACTTTTAATTAGTACTTAAACCAGCTGTAGTTATAACTAAAGGAACCTTTACATGGGGTCTGATGATTTATTCACTCAGTATTTTTGTGTAAAGTAATGACATCTCTTTATTAAACAATTACTACAACAGCTCTACATAAATATTCCCACATAAGGTTTTCTTGAGAAAAAGATTACAATTTATAAAATATTTTGTAAAAAAGGGGGGGCCTAAACATAAGGATTTATATGTGCTAGCATTATCCATGGATCTGGGACCTTAAACTTGTTTGTGAGTTAAGCTCACTTATTCGTATTCTATCATACTATTTGGGGGCCATTTGAAGAATGGACTTAAACTAAAATTTTTGTATCAGTGAAGCTTTATATATATATATATATATTGCGACAGTACAAATAAGTGATGTACTGAGCATGGAATATAAAAATTTAAATTTACCTAATAAACTGTAAATAATTAATAATATATTAGAAATAAGCATGTTAGGGATTGCAAGCTTGGCTCAGACAAAAATATGAACAGGTGTTTCGACCTGAATCGACGTGCACACACACACATATGTAACTGAAAGTGTGTACACCAGTATTTTGCTAGTGTGTGTGAACGCAGGTCTCTGCAGGCGAGTTTGCCACCCCAAGATGAATAATTGCACAATTACTGTTTTTCCGTAATTATTCATAAACTATAATTAAGAATTAAAATTCAAAAGGACAATAAAATATAATAAAATTTACTAAATACTGTGTACGAAAACCACGCGAAAGTGACACATCGTACGAGTGTAATAGTGAAATAACTGTGTACAAATCGAAAGGGTTAAGTTGCAATGTCCAAAATTACAGTGAACATGTGTTGTAAAAATAGTTATAAGATAAGTATAAGAGTATACTTACAGGACTCTGCAATTCGCAGAAATATAAAAAATAGCGAATTTTGACAAAGAGTGGGGGAACTGAATCCAGAGACAGTTTCTAACATGTCGATTTCGTACCACTGCAGGTGTCGACCAAGACATGGGTATAAATAGGACACGCAAGCTACAGTGGTTCTCTTTCTTGAATCATCCACGGTGCAGCGGGAGCTTGTGCCCGTCAGCAGGGCGTATTTATTTATTTTTGTAAACAGTTTAAATTTTCCAGTTACGTACAACTATGTAACTAAGCTGTAAAGACAATCATTTTAATTAATAACAGCACTACTTAAGAAGATCCATTAACGTCAGAAACAGCACGAGGAGAGTTCCAGAGAATGATTCGACACTAGACAAGAGAGTGATACGACGCCGGACAAGAGGAGAGTTCCAGAGAGAGATACGATTCTGGACAAGAGGAGAGTTCCAGAGAGAGAGAGTGATATGACGCTGGACAAGAGGAGAAGAGAGACAGCCGACGCTGGAGGCGAGACGAGGACGAATACCGATGGATCAAAACATGATCGAGTATGATTGACGACAGTAAGGTGATAAACAACTTATTTATATCTTAATCATACAAAGAGCTCAAAGACAATTAAAGACATTCCTATTTTATTTAAAAGTAAGAGCAATGTTTCTTGTAAAGTAGAATTAAAATCATAGATGTTTTAGAAATACGATTAACGTAACAAGAGCTCAAATTAATATGATATAAAATGATTACAAAGCATTTAAATGAAAACAATTAGTATTTGAGAAAACAGTACTGAGAAACAAAAGATAAATTCAATAACTATTAATATTTTGAGTACATTACAATATAGAAAAAGAGATTTAAATATTGATATTTTGAAACACATTAATTGACTGAGTAGTCTGAAAACGAGATTTTTCTTTTATACATTAATTAGTAGAATAGAATATTTAGTCAGTAAGGATGTATATAGCTTGAGCCTTACGGCATAATAACAAATAATAACGAATGTTTTAAATCGAAGTCAGTGCCATGTGCACATTTTTTAATAGTATCAAATAAATTTTAATTACCGTTTCAAGTTACATAGAGTTCTTATTGCAGATACACCTGAAACCCAATTTAAATGTTATATTGTTACGTAATTTGTCAATCTTGAACGTGAGACCGGTCACGCCTATTTTATGTATATGTAACGTTGCATAAATTTGGCGCTCCAAGATCGTGGGGCTCCACAAATTTAAATTATATTAAATTTGCAATTTGTTACGTTGCATAGAATGTCGCCCTGGACGTGGGGCATGACATGCCTAAATTTATGTACAAAAATTTTTTTTACATAAATTGTAGCCCATGAACGTATGGCCCGATCCCCATCATTTAACTATTAAAAATTTTTTTTTGTAGCTAAATGGTTGCTCTAAAAGATAAAGAGTGTGTTAAATGAAAAATGTATAGTATGTAATTATTATTTATATTAAACAGTAACTGAATGTAATGTTAATTGTTGTGTAATCACACAGCTGGCGCCCACAAATAATATTGTTTGTCTATGTAACAGGTGTAACTGTAATGAGTATTAATAATAACTATTAATAAAAATACAGAAATAAATAAATAAGTAGGGAACGGTTATCAATAATAATTGTTAAAGAAATACTACTAAGTAAATATTTTAATAATACTTCAACATGACGACTCCAGGAAATTTAGACGTCGAGGCATTCCAAATGATGATGCGTGCCTGGGTAGATGAAATAAGTACAAAACAAACGGAAAATATAAATGCTAAATTAGACGAATTAAAAGAATCTAATAAGAAACAAACAGAAAGTTTAGAAAATAAATTAGCAAAACAAACAGAAAGTTTAGAAAATAAATTAGAGCTACAGTCCGAAAATTTTAGACAGGACACCATAAAAATTACCGAGAGTCTAGAAGAGTTAAAAATTGATAAGCTCCAGTTGAAACAAGACAACATAGAAATAAAACAAAGTATAATCGATAGTAATGCGCAGTTAACTGAAAAAATTGTTAATACAAACAGACGTATTGACACGATCCCAGAAAATGTCTGTGGAATAATTAATAAACAAACGGAGCTAATATGTGAAAAGATAGTATGTGAAGAATTCATACTAATTGAAAATACGTGTGTAATTACTAACGATAATTATATAAAAGTAATTAACATTAAGGAGGAGAAGCAAATAAAGGTTAATAAAACATACCTTATTAATAGCGATATCCCTATTGTGAGTCACACACACACTAGTAAGTCACATAAGGTGAAACACTTAAGGCACTACACTTACGGAGATAAATATCACTGTAGGTATAACAAGAAACGTAGTAAGTTATCTAGACGAAACACTACACAAAATTGTGGTAAATATGATGTTAGATATACGCACGATAATTATAATAACGATAATTATAACTGTAAGTATGAAAACTACAGAGGTTATCATAAACGACGAATGAAAAAACCGTCGACAGCTGTTCAGGTAAGTTCACTCAACCAAACTAGTGACGAGAGAATTGAGAAAGAGAGAAGCATTTGTAACGAGAGAAAGAGGGTATATTTTAAGTGGCCGAGAGGCAAAATGAAAACATTGCACTATGAACAGGTGACTTATACGATCAAAACAAACGTTCACAAGGTAAGTACGCACACAAATGAGGGGATAATACAATGGAACGCGGACGTTATTTACACGAGGGTGAACACAATGAATTTCCTGTGTACAACAACCAATTGTTATAATAAGAGGGGTGTCAGTTCTAACGACACACCGAACCGAACTCAATACCCGAAAATAAATGATTATTTTTAAATGAGAAAAATAATATTACTATTAATTATTAATAATAATATAAGAGGGTTAATTAAGAAATGTATTATTGATGGTAAGGAATGCTATTGTAGAGAAATATTTAAGAAGAAATGGTAAGGAATGTTATTATTGATATGTTATAAATATGAAGAAATGATTAAGATGAGCAATAATTGCCATAATTGTTAGAACGACTGATCAAGCGAACACTTATTGAAGATACAAGGACACAGAAGAAAGCGAGAGTGAAAAGTCATAAGGGCAGAGAATACTTAGGATTAAGGACTTTGAGAAAAATATCGTTGTTTTCCAAGACAGTTCCTCTGTAACCGATCATGCGACACACTACAAGCTAAAAGAATATTCTGTTACGGAAGTGTATTTCAAGAAAGTAGTAGCGATCAGAAAGGTAATGTTAAAGAAATGTAATAAAAGGTAATGAATGTTAATGTAGTGTATAAGTAATGTATTAGATAAAGTAATGTCATGTTAAGAAAAGAGCTAAGGAAGATTAGAAGCGAAGGTAAGAATGTATGAGTAAGATAATGTAAAATTAAGGACCGAATTTACACACATATGTAGGAATGCAGAGTATACAGAAAGAGAACAAAGGAGAGCTAATTGCAGTGGATTTTCTGGGACCATTACCACGATCAAGTCGAGGTGTGAAGCACATATTGGTATGTATCGATGTGTTTTCCAAGGCAGTCCGACTGTACCCAATTATGCGACCCACAACCAAAGTTGTTCTACAGATACTACTGCAGAAATATATTCCGTTATATGGAAAAATGAAGAAGGTACTCAGTGATCAAGGTGTTCAATTCCAAAGTGAAAAATGGGAGAGGACGTTAAGGGAAAATGGAATACAACCAGTACTCACATCCATAAGACATCCTCAAGGAAACCTTGCTGAGAGAGTTAACAAAGAATTAGGTAAATATTTACGAATATATTGCCATGATCAACACAATAAATGGGCAGAATATTTACCATTTCTTGAAAAAGCCATTAATGAAAATTATAGTGAAGCAACAGGATACACTCCAATGGAATTAGAAGAAGATAAGAAGCCAAACAGATTTTGGGCTAAGTATATAAACAAACCTAATAACCAAAATGTACCTGTACCAATAAGTGTGAAAATTGGATACGCAAGGCAACGGATAATAGAAAGGGGTAACAAGAGAGTAAAGAGATTTAATCTAACTCACAAGCTACAACAATTCAACGTGGGAGAAAGTATACTACTCAAAGCAAATCCAGTGGGAAAACGGAGTGATAATACGGCGAAGAAATTCTTCAGACTTTATAATGGACCGTATACGTTAAGACAGGGAGTAGGACAGAACACTTTCATCGTATATGATGAGATACAGAAGAAAGAAATTGGTAAATTCCACGCAACGTCATTTAGGAAGTTCTACACATGAAAACAACGAGGTCAATGAAACCAGTCAGATCAGCTGTTTGTTGAAGCCACCCTACTACAAGGTCACGAGCAGTGAGCGTGTAAAGAGGGGAGGTAAGACATTTATATACACTCCAAGTAAGGGTGAAATGACGAATATTATTCTTATTATGTTACATTTTTTTTTGCAAATAATAATAATAAATAAATAAAAAAAATTTTAATAAATAAATTTATTAAATTTTTTTTTGTTACCAAGCAGAGGAATAATGCGACAGTACAAATAAGTGATGTACTGAGCATGGAATATAAAAATTTAAATTTACCTAATAAACTGTAAATAATTAATAATATATTAGAAATAAGCATGTTAGGAATTGCAAGCTTGGCTCAGACAAAAATATGAACAGGTGTTTCGACCTGAATCGACGTGCACACACACACACATATGTAACTGAAAGTGTGTACACCAGTATTTTGCTAGTGTGTGTGAACGCAGGTCTCTGCAGGCGAGTTTGCCACCCCAAGATGAATAATTGCACAATTACTGTTTTTCCGTAATTATTCATAAACTATAATTAAGAATTAAAATTCAAAAGGACAATCAAATGTAATAAAATTTACTAAATACTGTGTACGAAAACCACGCGAAAGTGACACATCGTACGAGTGTAATAGTGAAATAACTGTGTACAAATCGAAAGGGTTAAGTTGCAATGTCCAAAATTACAGTGAACATGTGTTGTAAAAATAGTTATAAGATAAGTATAAGAGTATACTTACAGGACTCTGCAATTCGCAGAAATATAAAAAATAGCGAATTTGACAAAGAGTGGGGGAACTGAATCCAGAGACAGTTTCTAACATGTCGATTTCGTACCGCTGCAGGTGTCGACCAAGACATGGGTATAAATAGGACACGCAAGCTACAGTGGTTCTCTTTCTTGAATCATCCACGGTGCAGCGGGAGCTTATGCCTGTCAGCAGGGCGTATTTATTTATTTTTGTAAACAGTTTAAATTTTCCAGTTACATACAACTATGTAACTAAGCTGTAAAGACAATCATTTTAATTAATAACAGCACTACTTAAGAAGATCCATTAACGTCAGAAACAGCACGAGGAGAGTTCCAGAGAATGATTCGACACTAGACAAGAGAGTGATACGACGCTGGACAAGTGGAGAGTTCCAGAGAGAGATATGACGCTGGACAAGAGGAGAGTTCCAGAGAGAGAGAGTGATACGACGCTGGACAAGAGGAGAAGAGAGACAGCCGACGCTGGAGGCGAGACGAGGACGAATACCGATGGATCAAAACATGATCGAGTATGATTGACGACAATAAGGTGATAAACAACTTATTTATATCTTAATCATACAAAGAACTCAAAGACAATTAAAGACATTCCTATTTTATTTAAAAGTAAGAGCAATGTTTCTTGTAAAGTAGAATTAAAATCATAGATGTTTTAGAAATACGATTAACGTAACAAGGGCTCAAATTAATATGATATAAAATGATTACAAAGCATTTAAATGAAAACAATTAGTATTTGAGAAAACAGTACTGAGAAACAAAAGATAAATTCAATAACTATTAATATTTTGAGTACATTACAATATAGAAAAAGAGATTTAAATATTGATATTTTGAAACACATTAATTGACTGAGTAGTCTGAAAACGAGATTTTTCTTTTATACAATAATTAGTAGAATAGAATATTTAGTCAGTAAGGATGTATATAGCTTGAGCCTTACGGCATAATAACAAATAATAACGAATGTTTTAAATCGAAGTCAGTGCCATGTGCACATTTTTTAATAGTATCAAATAAATTTTAATTACCGTTTCAAGTTACATAGAGTTCTTATTGCAGATACACCTGAAACCCAATTTAAATGTTATATTGTTACGTAATTTGTCAATCTTGAACGTGAGACCGGTCACGCCTATTTTATGTATATGTAACGTTGCATAAATTTGGTGCTCCAAGATCGTGGGGCTCCACAAATTTAAATTATAACAAATTTGCAAAATTAGTTACGTTACAATATATATGCACTACTTGCTACTACAAATATTTTTGAAACGTAAGACATACTACATGTTATCAAGTGATTATCATTAAAGTCTTTACATATTTATTTAAACTGACTTTAACAATTCATTTGTTAGAATTTTAATTAATCACGGAAGACAAGTCTCCGTGTCACCTGTGATATCCAGAAGTTTACTCGATGTCCGGGTCCTTGGTCCTTGTGGTGTTCGTCAACGATGGATCTTTAGTGGAGTTTACTTTGCTGTCGAAGTTCCTGAAGTGATTAGCTCATAATGAAGTAGCGTTGCGGTCCTCAGAAGTCTAGTAGTTAAGCATTGTTAGTAGTATAAGTGCCGTAAATGTTCTTGTTTGTCGCAGAAATGCACGTCACATTATTGTTTATAAAAGTTCTCACTTTTGGTACCTCGTACCTTATTATTTTAAAACAACATTGAGATGTTACAAATTAGACAAATGAGATGTCATCCCTCACACAGTTATTTATTCCTTTTGGTTTTATAGATTACATTTAAACTTATTAGCACACTAATTTGCCAATACTTTTCGCTGCACATTGTTATAGATGTACTCTAAATGAAATAACATATTGTCGTTCTTTGGGACATGGTTCAAGCGTGTGTTTACTACGCGAGCGCTCTATCTCGATTGAATTACTATTTTAGGACGGGTCAGTTAATCGCGCAGAGTTTACGCATCGCAACAAAATAGTTCCTTCTTTCTTTTTTTTATTTAAGGGGTTAAAGTTTGACCTTTTAATTATCCAAATATATTCTTTATTACAGACTTTATTATAGTACACTACTGTGTTCTTGTTTATTTATTTATTTAATATCAATTTACAAGCATTATTAGTTTGTTTATGGGTCGGTAATCAGGTTAATTCCGGTTAGCGCATGTCTATGCAGGATAAAATTAATAAAGGGTTTCCCTATCTTTACACTCGCATTACCTTTTGCCATTTAATCTCTTTATTAAATATTATTATGATTTATTGTAGTGATATAAAATTAGTTTAAATGTGCGATTTATTAAAATTTAAATTTCTCAGCTTTTACATTTCCTATTTTATTATTTATTTTATTTTTAATTAGTGAAATTGTCACAATTAGTATTAATATAGTTTTGGAAAGTTAGCAACACAGTTTCTCAAATCACTAGGAAGTTTTATGATGTTATAGGTCTTAATTAAAAAAATTGTAAAGTGCAGCTCCTTTAAATGTATAATTTATTTCCAGATTTATTCTAAAAAATCTCGCAATGTTTATTTGTATTTCTTACTGTAAAATGAATGTATTGAAAGTATAAAAGATATATATTAGGAAGAACTGAATTTGAGTTAAAATAATGTAAAATGTAGTGTAAATTTGAATTCTCTGGATGTTTAGGAAAAAAACTAATGTAGAAATATTAGAAATATGCACATATACCATTAACAGATGTGTCATTAGAGAATAATTTTTGATATACTTATGGGATAAATTAAAATCATAGTATTTGTAGCTGAAATAATCTGCTTGGAATTTCAAACTTATGTTGTGTCTGTTAATTGCTTTATTGTTTATAATCATCTTAAACTACATTAACATTCAGTACTTATCCAAATAACATCATCTTATCTCTGCATAGGACACTAACCAAGGCTTATTGTAAATATGTCCTCATTTATTAATACATGGTGTGGATGTTTGTCTCATTGCAGTATATTTTTATTTATAAAAATGTATTTACTGATACAGTAATAAAAACAAGAAAAATTATATATATATAGTACATATATGGAATAATATTAATAATTAATTCTAAGAGAGATAATTCTGTGTGAGAGAGAGAGAGAGAGAGAGAGAGAGAGAGAGAGAGAGAGAGAGAGAGAGAGAGAGAGAGAGAGAGAGAGAGAGAGAGAGAGAGAGAGAGAGAGAGAGAGAGAGAGTAATTAACTATTCTAAGAGATGGTAGGAAAGGCAGGGTCTATGGAAAGAGTTAAAATTTTAGTATATACTTCTCCAAGTGTTAAAAATTGTAACGGGACAAACGGGGCTGTTATCTTAATTATGGGGTTTGAGGATGTTACATAATATTTTTATTGTATTCATGTATATAAAGAATGGTTAGGTCCATTTTCCCTATGTCTGCACAAACAACGCAGTTTCATCGATACGATTTACTTCAAGGCCGAGGGCGTATGTGTGAAGGAAAACATATACAATGGCGATTCTGATCGACACTAACAAAATTATATTACGAATATTGACACACGTCACAACAATGACGAGGAACAATGCCGTCAGCTGATGCGGACGAATCGTGGATCACAATTGATCCCCTCCACCTGTCGACAGTTCGACACAATGTCTGCCCACTCTGAAGATTCTTGTCATGGCGACAACACGTTTATTTCTGTCTGATAAAATTTAACCAGAAAAATGTAACAGAATTTGAAAAATGTAGCATCAGTTGAACAGTGAACAGTAACAGTTCTAATTATATAGATTCAGTGATGTGACAGATCAAACAGACAGTACAAATAACATCGTAGTACGCCAGCCTACGGCCGGAACATGGAAAACATCTAACCAACTCGACTGCAACTACTTTCAGGGAAGTCAACAATATTCTCATTCTGATTTTTCAAAATTAGAGCTCTAATAAGATATAAAACTTTAAAAAACTCATTCTTTGTAACATCAGCATGTGAGGGAGAGAGTGTGAGTAAAATGTCGGCCAACAACAACTAGACATTGGTTTATGGGCAAAAGGGGATTCAAATTTAATAAATGTATTAAATATTTCAATTGATATGTAAAATGATTATCTTCCGATGGTCAAAATAAAGTATAAGATGGAAAGATGATAACGCTAAATACTAAATAAGAGCGGAACTGCAGAGCTGCCATTTTGGTAATATGATTTCAATATAATTTAACCCTTTCTTTGTTTGTGTAACTGAGTAACTATAACGATAATTAAAAGTGTGCTATATTCAAACCTATGTGTGTGAGAGATGTTATTTCTATAACCCGTACTGCTTCTACCTCTCGTTTAATGACACCTTGGCACCCTTAGGTATAATAAATAGATTCAGCGTAAACGAAGTGAGCACGTGGCATGGTATTTCGACCGATAAAATGCAAATGAGTTACATAACTATGGTAAGTACTGATAATTATAAATACATAAATAATAAGAATAGTGACAGATGGCAGCCCGAACTTGGGACTTTATATAACAAATTGGCTTATATAAACAAACCAGAGTACGGAAGCAGACGGGTGGTGAAATATACGTAAAACAGAAGCAACGTAGATTAACAGTATAGGTTATGTTATTGTTTGAATGAAGTACAGAACAAGTACTAAAAATAAAATTTACTATTAATATGATCAAAATGGCAGATAACGAAAGCATTAGTATAAATAATACAGCAACAGAATCTCTATTATTAAATGAACCACAAGCTAACTCAACACCCATTATAAATAATAAAGTGTCATTAGAAGACCTTTTTCAGTTGATGAAGATACAGAATAATGAGTTAAAAGAGCAGAGCATTAAGTTCGATACAAAATTAGATAATTTTAATGATAAATTAAACCAGTTTGATGAACAATTTAATGATATCAAAAAAGAAATTAAGAAACAAAGTTGTAATTATGAGAAAAGAATAAGTGAAATAGAGACACGGTTAGATGAGATAGAATTAGAAAATAAGAGAGGAATAGACAAATTAGAATTGAACAAAGATGACAAGGTAAGTGGGGGAGAAAATTATGACTAAATAAATAAAAGTATGATATTAGAAAATGATTATGTAAACAGGGGTAGTGATAATGAGATTTTATGGGGGATAGAATATGATAATAACGGAATGATAGTGTGTTTTGAAGGGGTAAAGAGAGTATAATTGTAAAAGAGTTGCAGGGTTGCATTTTTCCCTTAATGATGAAGTAGGGGGTGGTGTACATGTGTTGAGGAAGGACGAGAGTGCCTCCAATGTATATTTGGGAGACATAGGGTCTACAAATAAAGTTGTCCTTGGTTTTTGTAGTGCACTTCACAGGTGGTGCAATAGTTGTGAATTAGTGTCCCCTGCAAATGTAGAAAGAGAGAGATGTTTTAAGAGAGAGAGATGGTGTGATAGTGAGAGATATATTGAGAGAAAAAGAGAAGTAGAGATTTTTAAGATAAGTAGAGACTATGAAGAATTTATGGAAAGGTTAGGAGTAGAGATGATTGATAAATATAGTAAATACTTGCCTGGTAATAAAACGGAAGTAGTAGGAGATAAGGGAAATAATGATTTTATAAATTACCTAATTATGACTGATTATACTGAAGGTGACAGAACCATACCTGATCATGAATTATATGAGTTTGAGGATAATGATAAAAAGTTGAATTGTATATGTATTTATGATGTTAGTATAAGAGAGTCAATATTAAGCAATGTATGTAGATATAAGATTCGACTATTGTTCGACGATGGAGGTAATTATTTTATTGTGTTTATGAACATTTAATTATGTGGACAGTGTTTTTCAAGACGGACTGCTTATAAACTGATTTTTGTAAATGATAAAATGATAATTTTGGATTGTATATTTTTGTGTATATTAGTGTCAATGTATTTGTGTATTTTTGATGTGTGTATTTTATGTATTTTTTATGTAAACCATGTACTGTAGAATTTTAAATATTCAAGAATAATTAAGTTTGATAATGATTTTAAATGATATTATGAGATCAGAGTCTAATGGTTAATAAATGATTATGCATATGATATATTTGGATATTGAGAGGTACTGTTATTTGTAGGTAAGTGATGAATTTTCTAGTGGTATATTAAGGTGAAATGTTGTAAAAGAGTTTGGGTAATAATTATAAATAAGGGCATTGGAGTTAGTTAAGCAGAGTTATTGGGAGTTAGATAAATAGAAAGCTGAGATACAGATAATATACAAAGAGGTGTTAGATATTTTAGGGACACAGTAGTTAGTGATTATATGTAGAGAGGTGAGTAATGTGAATGGTAATTATATTTGATGATGATATTTTGTGGTAAGGATCCGGTGTAAGGAGTGACCAGCGTGCAGCGTTGTGGCAGGCGGAGCAATTTTGGGTTAGAGTGTTTGCCGATATTTGGTGGAGGGCAAATGGTTAGGTATGGATATGGCCAGGTAGGGAACATACATCCTAGTACAAAAATGAGCGGTGCCAGAGGTTTTAAATGGGATTAGTGAAAGGGGTTATTATAGAGATATTGGTGTCATAATATGTTAATGGTTAAAAGCGGTTAGTAGAAAAAAGAGGGGTAGTAAGGTTAGATGGACAAATGCCAAGATAAGATAGAGATAGTAGTGAATAACAGAGAGTCACCCAAACTAATAAGGATAAAAGGTTAGAAAAGGAAAATTCATAGTAGAATTCATAGTAGTGATGTAACAGAAAGGTAATGATAAATTGGAAATTTTTTTGTAGAATCTAATGGTAAATGAATGTTAAAAAATTAAAAGTTGAAAAGAGTTGATAGTAGTAATGTTATAAAGTTTTGGTACAAGTTGTGTAAATATAAATTGTTTAATGTAAATGTAACAATGTTAATGTGTAATGTACAATGTTTTATTATGTTGATGGTACAATAGTGTGTGTGGCTGGGCGGTTACTACAAGGGTAGTAACGATAATACAATATTAAACTTTAAAGAAATGATAGTGATATTGGTGTTGGTCGTTAAGTCTGCAATTATGATTCTGTTG
This sequence comes from Magicicada septendecula, assembly GCA_034769895.1. Lineage (NCBI taxonomy): Eukaryota > Metazoa > Arthropoda > Insecta > Hemiptera > Cicadidae > Magicicada > Magicicada septendecula. The sequence continues at coordinate 51,142,501 of CM068376.1, forward strand.
TAAAGAAAGTTGAGTAAAGAAAAATAAATAGTTTTGAAGTATTTGGCATAATAAATGTATGTGTTGATTTTATCTGAAATAAATTAATAGAGATAGTGGTTGTTGTTTGAGAGAATAAAATTTGTTTTATGTTTAGTATAATAATCTATTTTCTTGTGGTGAGAGAAGTAAGTTGATGTTGATTGGAGTCAGAGAATTTGTTAAAAAATACAGGAGTGTTAAAAATTTGGAAGGATTTTCTGTTTTAAATCTTGTTTTGTTATTTGGAGAATTTATTAATTAATAAAACCAATGTCTAGTAACATAAACCAATGCATCTAAGGGGAAACATATCAGTTGTAGATATGGAAATAGATAAGGCCACTATATTAAAATTTGTACTGCATGTTTCAGAGTTTTGTGGTGTTGTGACTGCGGTCCTGAGCTGGCCAGTGCGTCAGAACAGGAGCGTTAAGTGCCTCATGGCCTTATGGTGTTGGGATCTCTCCTGAGAAGTCCAGTAAGGTCAGACAGGTACGATCAGCATCATTGAACCAAGGGTAAGTGATTAAATTTTTTTATATAAACACTAAAGAGGGTTGTGGCAACCTATCTGAACTGATCCTTTTAGAAACGTGTGAATGAGTCAATGAAAGTTTTTATGTTTCGACATAAAACCTTTCATTGAGGGGGTTTTGTAACGGGACAAACGGGCCTGTTATCTTAATTATGGGGTTTGAGGATGTTACATAATATTTTTATTGTATTCATGTATATAAAGAATGGTTAGGTCCATTTTCCCTATGTCTGCACAAACAACGCAGTTTCATCGAGACGATTTACTTCAAGGCCGAGGGCGTATGTGTGAAGGAAAACATATACAATGGCGATTCTGATCGACACTAACAAAATGATATTATGAATATTGACACACGTCACAACAATGACGAGGAACAATGCCGTCAGCTGATGCGGATGAATCGTGGATCACAATTGATCCCCTCCACCTGTCGACAGTTCAACACAATGTCTGTCCACTCTGAAGATTCTTGTCATGGCGACAACACGTTTATTTCTGTCTGATAAAATTTAACCAGAAAAATGTAACAGAATTTGAAAAATGTAGCATCAGTTGAACAGTGAACAGTAACAGTTCTAATTATGTAGATTCAGTGATGTGACAGATCAAACAGACAGTACAAATAACATCGTAGTACGCCAGCCTACGGCCGGAACATGGAAAACATCTAACCCACTCGACTGCAACTACTTTCAGGGAAGTCAACAATATTCTCATTCTGATTTTTCAAAATTAGAGATCTAATAAGTTATAAAATTTTAAAAAACTCATTCTTTGTAACATCAGCATGTGAGGGAGAGAGTGTGAGTAAAATGTCGGCCAACAACAACTAGACATTGGTTTATGGGCAAAAGGGGATTCAAATTTAATAAATGTATGAAATATTTCAATTGATATGTAAAATGATTATCTTCCGATGGTCAAAATAAAGTATAAGATGGAACGATGATAACGCTAAATACTAAGTAAGAGTGCAACTGCAGAGCCGCCATTTTGGTAATATGATTTCAATGTAATTTAACCCTTTCTTTGTTTGTGTAACTGAGTAACTATAATGATAATTAAAAGAGTGCTGTATTCAAACCTATGTGTGAGAGACGTTATTTCTATAACCCGTACTGCTTCTACCTCTCGTTTAATGACACCTTGGCACCCTTAGGTATAATAAATAGATTCAGCGTAAACGAAGTGAGCACATGGCATGGTATTTCAACCGATAAAATGCAAATGAGTTACATAACTATGGTAAGTACTGATAATTATAAATACTTAATAATGTGAATAGTGACAATATTTAATCCTTTGGCAGCATACATTATAGAAGTGGCAGAAGTGGCACCCAGTAACCTGTGTAATCTATATCCTTTACGCTAGTTTTGTACTATAATTAAACAAATTATATAAACCTTAGATGGCAGCTTTGAATTATTGTTGACATTAAAAGACATTCTAATTTTGAAAAGATTCATCACTTATTTTTCTTCTTTTTGGCTTCAGGAAGAATCGTAATCCTCATTCCATCATTTCTTCATCTCTTCTAAATGCATAGAAATTTCGTTATAAATATATTTTAGAACATAAAGTATATAACAAGTATCCTATAGAGAGAGAGAGAGAGGGGGGGAGAGAGAAATTGGAAAATATAATATTGATACGCTGAGGAATAGATAGTAATGAATCACTGCATGACTACATGACACGTTGCATGTAGATTTGTGTGGCAACGTATGAAGGTGTTCCAGGCATTTGGAGATAATTCTGGCAGAATAAGTTCAGTTACACACAAACGTATCCAAGAGATTGTTTATGCTTAATGGCAGTGGCGAAGTTACATGGAGGCAATTGAGGCAATGCCTACCCTAAAAAATTATGTAGAATAAAAATTATAAATACGTATGAACTACGTAACGTAAAGATTATACACTGTTACTGTGACTGTCGAATTTATTAAGCCGAAACAATGATCGCTTTAAAAATATAATAATAATATGAAGTAGTGTGAAGTACTCATTCAGACATAGTTATTTGTATGTTCTGTTTGTTGATTTCCCTTTCAATTGATCAATATTCATGTATTGGTTAGAAGCTATTTTATTTGAAAGGCTGGCCCACAAATGTTACAAACAAACCTATGAAACAAAGTAGTTGGAAACCTAACTGCTATGGACTTGCAACAGAAATACAGAAATTAATTACATATAATTGTATATCCTAAAACAATAACATTTCCCTGTCATTACAATAAACAATTCAATTACAATGATTGTATAGTCTTATTTAGAACCAGCTTCCAAACACTTGGCAATATACAACTATTGCACTGGTCAACAATCAGGATTAAATCCCATTATCCAGAATGTTCTGCAGTCATTTTTATTTTGACAACATTCTGGTAACATGAGGAAAATAATGTTGAGCCTTTCCTATGGGCAGTGTATTTCTAAATGAAGTGGATATTCACTTTCACAGCTATGCAATTTTATACACAAAACTTTATGTGTAACCCATTTTTTATATACTTCATGTGTTTTTGAAATGCTGTAAGGCTGTTCTTGAACAGACAAACCTCTGTTTATAGAAAGTCAGCCCACACGAAATGTTTTAAAATGTTACCTAAATGCTAAGTCAAACAATAGTCCAGCGCAAACATATATTAATCACTATAGTGATACGTATGTTGTAGTGGAATACGGGGTAATAAATTGGGCTTGTTTTCAAAAGTGCTTCATAGCCATGAATTCAATATGTCTAGAATTTGGCTTGGGGGGGGGGGTCCAATTGAGTTGCCTTCATACAAAATAAAAATCAAGTTAAGATTAATCTATATTACAATCTTTAATGTCGCTGAAAAACATGTGATAACATCCTGAATCAATCACATTAAAGGAAACACGGCAATTAAAAAAAAGTACATGCTAATGAAACATTGTTTATAAGACACTTATTGACTGAATTGATTCTCCTATATTTCGTATTTCAAATATATATGAAAATGCTAGGTATGTAATAAACCTGTTTGTATATTTAAAAAAAGTTACTATTGTATTAAATGAAAAATTAATAAAACAGTTTAAAAATTAAGAAAATGATCAAATTCCTTGTCAAATCTTTTTTTGACTCTCTGAGGAAGGGGTTCTGGTCCTGTTCATTCCTCCCTCTGTAAGTACGACCCAGTCCATAAATGAGACAGATGTTAGACAAGCTTTCTTTATATAGTTCTGAATTATATTTTGTCATGACACATGTTGATCTACTGCTAAGACTTGTCTAAAATATCCTGCAAGAATGATTATTTTTCTTTCAAAAGAAATATCATTGCCCATTATGTCTTTCAAAAGCATATTAATGCACATTAAAGAATGTAGGCCTACATTTGCATTGCTGCTTCATCCCAAATTATCTGCCTCAATGACTTGATATAGCCACTGCTCTACTACTAATTTTTACTGATGTTGTAGAAGTTTTATCCAGGTTTAATTTTAATTTGAATCTACTGTGTACTGCGTGACCATTTGGTAAAATAAGAGCTGCAGTACCAATCTACACCACATACACAACTTCTCAATGACATACTTATATACAAGTGTATTTTCCAGTACTGCCAGACCATACATAAAATATGCATTGATTTTATTTGTATTGATCTGTCGTGTGACTTGAATAATTACGTTAATGCTCGCACATTTTTTATTATTAGCTTGCTGAACTGTAATGTGTCATAATCAAGATTTGGATTTATGGATGATTTGATGATCTTATTTGCTAAGAAATCATTACTAATAGGTAAGTTAAAAGTTGAAAAGGAAACCTAATTTTAATCTTTTAATAATATCTCTAAGACTGAGTTGATAAGCAACATCTTGTTTGTAAAGTTTTAGGTAATCTTCTCTCAGAGAATTTTTTAAAGTATCCCATAATTGAACAGTGTTGTTCGCATAAACTGTTGTTTTTCTGTAAACCAGCTCGAAAATCAGAATAACTGGCCAAACTAGCTTTACCCTAACCTTCCCTGATTTTTTTTTTTTTTTTTTAATAAATTTTCTTTGTAAGTGAGTCATAAATTTATGTGACTAGCCATATACTATTATTTTATAACATTTAGGGCTAAATGCAATATACTATATGCTACAGACAGTCCGCTATATTTTATACCATAACCACTTCACCTTTTTATTATTTAAAGACTCCTTTTCTTTATAACATCATACAAATATTCATATTAAAGTGTTAGTTAATGTCAGTGAAAACAAATCTAAATAACCTAATATATCTTACAAAAGAATAAATAATGCTGCAATTGTAGTCTACAACTTAATGCTATAATTGTATATATTATGATGCAATTTTTTTTTGCAGAATGTACATAAAAATACAATTTTTGTGAACGCTCCTTGTTAAGCCCACAGAACACATAGAAAATGCAAAAACGGAGATGTTGCATATTTCACAGCTTCTAGGGGCCAAATATTGACATGACGCTATGGTTGTTGTGCATTATTTCAATTTTTTGTAAAAAATTATTATAATCATAACAACCTAAATAACAGAAAAACTATAAAAACATTGTAGTTTTATGCCTGTGTTCAATAAATTATATTTCCAATGTGACAAAAGTTGTTTAATTGCTGCTAAACATATAAAAATAAAATGTTATAATACTAGTGAACAACTCTTTCCCATATGGAAAGTTATTTTTACAATCTACAACATTTGTCTGAAGTCTGTACTAATTGTGTACAATGTCACAAACATATAAACTGTCATCTTTATGAAATTATATAATAAACTTTTTTCATTTATAATTTTTTGTAAATATAACAAATCAAAAAATATAATTTTTTGTCAGAAATGTAGCATGAAGTTCAGTCACACCCTTATTTTTCGTTTATTTATTGTAATTACTACCTGTACAATGATAGGCCTATTAAATAATATAAAATATCTAATATTCTTTACTGTTAACACACGATGCCTCATAACCAAGAAATGTATTTTTGAAGTAAAACATAAAACCTAACATTATCAAGCAATTATCTCGCTGTATTTTTACAATATTAAACAATGAATGTTTTAGTGGATGGTTAGTGAGGATCGGTCAATAATACAACTTTAGTTATTTTGCGTCGACGTTTCGACAATATTTATTGTCATCTTCAGGACAATTGTTGCTGACGCCAAACACACAACTGTGACACAAACAACAGTTGTGTGTTTGGCGTCAGCAACAATTGTCCTGAAGATGACAATAAATATTGTCGAAACGTCGACGCAAAATAACTAAAGTTGTATTATTGACCGATCCTCACTAACCATCCACTAAAACATTCACTGATTGACGGTCACTAAAAATTTAAGGATTTAATATTAAACAATGTTTTGTTTATTATGCATGTATGAAAGGAACAATAACCGATATGACCATGACTTCTGCGCTTTTTACAAGAATTTAGTTCATGTCTACAACTAAAAAAGAAACGTTTCTTTTGCAGTCGTTTGTTTACATAACGAAAATTGCTTATTTTATTCAATAAAATTGTCTATAACAAATTAACAGAAACGATATTGTAGGCCCATAACAAACTACATATAAAATGACAGACAATTTCACAGACCAGATCAACCATTTACATGTGTACACAGCAATATAAGGTTTCATCTGTTGATAGAATTTAAATATACTTTTTGGTGAATTTTGTAAATATTAAATTCACATGTAACGCCTCCATTTCGACGACGTTTTAAAACCGCTATATACTTTTTCTTCCCATTATCAACAATTTATAATACAAACAAATGATTAAGGTCAGTTCTGTACACTAATACACCAATAATCACAACTGTCTCAAGATTATTTTGTAAACACTTTTTTAAAATAATCGTAACCATTTAAACGTAGCACTAACACACTGCTTCTTCCACAATTCACTACCCTCAGTACAGAAAAATTAAAAACACTTTTCAAAATCTCATAACTATTTTAAATATTAACATTGTTTACCTGAATCTTCTCCATTCTCTATAAACACTTGCAAGCTAAAAAAAAAATGGCTGGTTATTAAACAAGTCTGAAGAGAAAAATGAGAACAATTAAAAGTTTTAATAAATGTAACATACAGTAAATCAAGCACACCCGCTTAAGTAAGTATATAAGTGTTCAGCATATTCAATTATACCGCAAAACAATAATGATAACAATCAAAAAACTAAATTTTGTTATATTATACTCCTCTCAACTTGACAAACGCTAGCGTGAAAACGGTGAAAATTGAACTAAATGGCCAGGTGTTTCAACTTGGCTAAACCCGCGCAATAAGTTTTGGAGGGTTGAATAAGACAGATGTTCTATGTGTCCTGATTATGGTCGAATAGGCAGAAATGTTTGAATATCCGTTAAAATTCACAGTTAACAGTTTTAAAAATCTACATAATTGAATATTATGGATTCTTTTGGTAAAATCTATAAATGAGTTTGTAAGAAATTATTTTGAAACTGGACATTTATTGGCAAAAATGTTGCACACCTTTTTTAAACTGATAATAAGGTCAACTGAAAGAACATTCTTATGATTATTAACTTGAATGTCTAAAAGTAATTTTTCTTTTGCAGTCAAAATCACTTAACCTACTACATAAAAGAGTACAGTTGCACTCTGAGAACCATTTAAAGGATTTAAGGAAATAAAAGATTACCTTTAGATTCCTTTGGATAATAAAATTCATTATTTCTGGCTACTACACATGGCAATTTTAAAGCTTGTCATCTAACAAACCCTGAGTTCAATTAATTTAAGTCTGCACTTTTATTTTCTACTTTATTTATTTACTTTGCCTTTCTATTTATTATTGATGCTAAGTGTGAGAATTTTTCCCCTCAGTGGTGAAATTTGAAGGCTCAAAATTCTATGTGGGGGAGGCCTTTCAACCATGACTATGTAAAGGCTCAAACATTTGAAATTCCTTGATATAAACAAGTTAAAGTCATTGATATAAAAAATTCAGCAGCAGCAGTCTTTAGAAAAAAACCATTGAAATAAACTTTGTAGAACTAGCTGGAGAATGGACCCCGCCACACCTAGGAATACAAATATTTGCACAAGTGCTGATGAAAGTTTATTAAGCTTTTGAACAGAAGTAGAAAACACTTGTGCCGTGTTTTGGAAAAACTCGGCTGTTTTTTTATGTTAACGAGAACGGACAGCGTCGAATTAATTAATTAAGTATTATCGGTGTCCGTCTTGTTATGTTGCCGCCGTGCCGATCCGCGCGCGCTCTGGGTCTATAGCTTCGTAAAATTTTTCAGTGGTTGTAATAACCAGTCCACTATCAGCGTTCAACGTAGTAGCTCGTCTGTATTCGCCTGGCAGCCTGGACTCGGAATTTTACCTACTATATATAACTATGCCTAGATAAACGACTACGCGACTTAAAAAAAAAAAATTGAAAGAGGGGTTACAAATGGTAGCAGAGAGCGTGGTTCATTCTAGGGTTGAACCCTTGGGTCCTTTGGTGTGATGGGGGTTGCAAACTTGGAAATAGTTTGAAAAAAACATCAACTTCAGAAATATTTGAAAATGAAAATAGATAGATGCAATGGCAGGGTTGATATCGTATATATGTATTATGTATGAATGATTGCTATGTGATTTGAATTGTAAACCTGGTGCCGCCACGTGGCATGTGTTGTAGTTGGGTTTTGTTGTTGTTGAGACTGGACCTTACCGGAGATCGCGTGGGGGATGGGGGAAAAAAAAGGAAAATTGAAAGAGGGGTTACACACTAAGAAAGGATATGATACTGAAGCTTTCCTATTTTGAGTACTTTTGTGGCATATATATTTACTTTACCATGTAATGGGTTTGTGCAGAGAATGTTTAGTGCCGTTAACCTTAATGAAAACAAAATCATGGGTAAATTAGGTACTGAAACACCTTCTGGCCTATTATGCACAAAATAACATTTGAGTAAACAAAATAAATCTTGTTTTGATGTTATAGTGGACAAACATAGAAACTGTACATATATAAACTAAAAATAAGTGGGACAGGTTTTAAATTATTTTTATCAATTAAATAATTGAAAAGGTGGGTAAATATAGTAGTAGGCTACAATGAGCTAAGTGTAAGAAATGATTGCAAAAACATAAGATCTCGGCATAAAGTTTGTAATGTGTACATTATTCTTGTAATAGTATTTAAACATTTATAATACACTCAGATACTATACTCTGAAATATTAGACGTTGCATAAAGCACACATATTTGTGACAGTGGGGATTTTTATAAGGAAATGGAATATAATCGCACATACGGAAATGGAACTTCAACGGGAACAATGAATGTAGATATTGACATCATTCCTGAGACTAAGTAGAAGCTTAAAGGTTCGACAGAATTGGCGGATTACATATTAATATACTGTGGTGTAGCTGCTGGCAAGCATGCAGTTTCAGTAGTAGCAGTAGTGATAAAGAAGCGGTTGAGAAAACAAATGGGGTACACATTGGTAGCTGTATATAGCCCAGGAGATGGTCGCAGAGAAGACTCAGAAGAAGCCTTTTAAAGGAGAAAACCGGTTCAGGCTGTAAGGTAAAACTTTATGCTTTTACTTATAAAAAACCTAGTGTTCCGAGTAGTTAATGTAATAGTGATATTTAGACTCAGAAGAGTTTTTCAGGATCCTACAGAAAGTTATCAATAATATAACTTACACATGAATGATTATGTGATAATAGCAGGTTATTTCAAAGCACGTGTTGGAAACTCCCCTATAAGAAATATCATGGGATGCCACGGAAAAAGAATGTAAAATGGAAATGGACGATGCCTCATCGATTTTGCCACATTCAACAATTTTAGGATAACCAACACATTTTTCCCGCATAAAGAGATAAGTACATAAATATACTTGGCAAGCAACAGGATCTCGTTCAATAATTGATTATCTTTTAGTTAATAGGAAATTTAGTGGAGAATACTAGTGTTTTTAGTGGATGTAACGTTGAGTCTGATCATTTTCTACTCATATCAAAATCTAGTATTCCAGGTAGGTGGAGAAAGGCTCGATGTACAGAGCGCCAGTGCTCCAAACAAACTTTTAAAGTACACCTGATCCATGATGAAAGTATAAGATACCTGTATCAGACCCGGTTGAGTCAGTTTGCACAACAAAAACACATCAGTAGCAATATAAACCAAGAATGGGGTAACATCAGAGACGTCATATCACAAGCAGCATTTGAAGCATTGGGAACGAGACGTAAAAGTTATGGAAACCGAGGCCTACAGGTATGGGATGACGGTATTGGACAAATCATAGATGCTAAAAGCAGGCATACCTGAAACATCTAGCCTTAAACACTGTTCAGATAAGGTGTGAATATAAGCGCTACTGTGCCATTGCCAGAAGAGAATCCAGGAATATCAAGCGAAGTTCATGGGATAAATATGTAAGTGATATAGAACACGATGTAGTCTACATGGCAGGCAGGACAAGGCTTACAAAATATTAAAGCATCTAAATCAAACGGAAAGGGATAACCTGAAGGTCATAAATATCTCAAAACAACAATGGCTTGAATACTATGAGCAGCTATGGACTCAGGATCAACTGGAAGAAACAATCTTTGCTGATGTCAGTGACTGAGTGGATCCAATAACAATGGATGAACTGTTAGCTCCTCTACACTGCTGTAAGAATAGAAAAGCACCGGGCACTGATGGGCTGAAGGTGGAGCTTATAAAGTGTGCACCAGCCTTGCTGCATGATCGTTTGCTGCAGTTCATTAATGTATGCTGGACCACTGGTCATGTTCCTGACGACTGGCGGATTGCAAAGGTAATTCCCATATTCAAGAAAGGTGATCGTAATGACTGCAGGAACTACAGAGGAGTCAACCTTCTTAATATTTCATATAAATTATATGCATCTATATTAAGAACACGGCTGAATGCAATAAAATAACAGAGACTATGCTTTCAGAGGCCCAGAACGGTTTCAGGAAGGACAGATCATGTTTAGATTGTATATTTACAATAGCCCAACTCATTGAAAAGCGTAGAGAGTATCAGCTGCCCACATACATAGCTTTCATCGACTTCGAGAAGGCGTTCGACAGAGTGAATAAGAGCAAACTATGGGCAGTAATGGCAAGGAAAGGGATCCAACAACACATCTAATTAGAGCAATACAGAGTCTTTATATGGAGAATAAAATCTTAATAGAAGCAGGGAAACCGAGAAAAGCTCCTAGAGTTAGCCTGATCAATTGTGGAGTACGACAAGGGTATCCAATCCATTGTCCTTTTTTTTTTTTTTAAATTTATATATTGACAATGTTACACAAAACTGGCAGATGTGTCTTCCAGAACATTTTATTATTCGTCACTCTAAAATTGACATTTTGTTGTTTGTGGACAACCAGGCTATTGTGTCGGACTCTGCAAACAAATGGCAGATGGGTATGCATTTGTTAAATCGAATCTGCAAAGACTCTGGATGGATTGCAAATATCCACAATTAAGACCACAGTAATGGCTTTTCGTGGAACCCATATGGAGAAAAATTGTTATAGATGGTACTGTCCTGGAACAAGTTAGCAATTTTGAATACCTGGGCTACAGTGTGTCTTATAATGCATGTAACGAAGTTGTGAATAAGTTGCATAAGTTCAACATTATGTGCGGGAGTATTAGGCAAACCTTAAGTCAGCAAGTAAAGGAACACGCCTAAAATTCTACAAGGTGATGGCTCTTCCCACACTTCTTTATGGTTCTAAGAATTGGACTTTAACGAAAGGCCAGGCCAGTCGCATCCAAGCGGCTGAAATAGATTTCTCGGGCACGTGGCAGGATATACTCTCCATGATCGTAGAAGAAACATAGATAGACGGGAGGAATTGAATATTACGAGTATACTGGACAGGATCGCCCAGTATCGGCGGAATTGGTGGGATCATCTTTGCCGAATGGATGACTGGCGCATCCCCAAACAACTACGGAACTATAAGCCGAGGGGAAAGAGAGGTGTGGGACGTCCGAGGAAGCGTTGGAGTGACCAGTTCTAATCTTTGCCTATTTGAGACCGGAACAAACCATCCTTGGTTTAATCCTTGAAGATAATGATGATGATAAATACGAATAAATATTAATAATTTTACTTTATGGTATCTTAGTCTGTTACATACACAATACTAAACAATTAAACAGTTGACAAACTGTATTTATTCACCACCACTGTCACTCTCATTTGCAAATTCATTACACATAAAAATGTCCACACCGGTTTCTACTGCTTGGCAGTTTCATGATGTTATTAATATTGTAATAGTGAATAAAAAATGTATTGATAAATAATATTATAATACTTATATGTTTATATATTTCAATGATAACATGATTTATAGTTTCAATTAGTCATTGAAGTAAATTAATTTTAGTTTATAATTAAATATCAATCAATAAAGTTGTTAGTAAATTAGTTTATTGTTATTAAATAATTATATAGGCTAATATTTGACTAATTATAATTAATTAACAATATTTAACTTTCTGGGGCTAACATGTATCTTACATGTTATGTTACATGGGGCTTAAATTTATCTTATTATTTATACTTTTTTTCACTTAAATACGTGATAAGGAAATGAGCAAGGAATGTGAAAACCAGTTAAGAAATTAGGACGCTAACTTACGGCATAAGATTCAAACGTAACGATTTAACTTTATTGTTTTTAAATATTCAAAATTTAAAGAGACGTCTCAACATAAATATAGACGAATGATAAGAAAGAAATAAGAATATAACAGTTTTTTGGTTCTTTACTTTTAATACTACACGAGAACGGTAACTATGATTTCAGTATGTTAAGTCTGACAAAAACGGCCTCTTGTTATCACCTTCTGTCTCTCATAATTCAAAACTCGCACTGACGATAGCGACGAGACTAAAAACGTAATAGTCACTAACTGTAATTTCATGGCATCGTTTATACAGCATATCACGGAATTAGATGAGCTTACTTTACTATATTATTTGTCATTTAGTCATTATGATTATTTTGATATCCTTATGTTACTAAATTTTATAAGTTATAATACGTTGGGATTTGGGTAAAAATTCTCGTTTTTCTGATAGCCGAAAAATGTTTTCGACTTTCAAAGTTTTGATCTATTTTTGGGCTCTAGTGTCATGAATTTTTGAAATTTCTAACGCTGAACAATGTATTCAGATTATTGTTAAAATTGTCTTTAATATGATACTCCACATGGATTCTTATGCTTTTTAAACAAATCTGACCTCTGGCTCTCCCACCACTATAATTTGAAGGGATCATCTCAAAGACAACAGGGTCTGGGGGGGGGGGGTTGAAGTATGGAAAGCCATTTGCTGTTATTCTTATTTAAATAAAGAATTAAATATTCTCGTCGGTAGCCCTACTTAGGAAGATCGGTTCAAAAGTTATTGTGAGACATTGGCAAATGGAGAGATGAACAATCCGAAGGACCGAGTTAAAATTAAAAATCGCTTTGCTCTTTTAATAAGATTTAATTTTGAATTAAAGCCTTTCTTAATAAACATTAATAGATTTTTATATCAATATTGTAATACTATGTAACGCTTACTGAGACACTGGTTAATGATGTGGTGTCGAAACGATCCTAACTGCCAGGATTAATGTTATCTTTTTTTAAGTAAAGTTTGAATTTACGCGAATCCTACTACAGAAAATTACGGCGTCTTTGTTTATCAGCATATTTAAACAGTTTTTAATTATTATTTATTAAAATGGTAGTTACGAGTATAGTGAAAGTTGGAATTAAAATACTGTATTCGTTTATTAAATGTAACCTATCCATATTTTCAGAGTTTTAAATTGCACAAATAAAGAGTGATTTGCATAAGTCGAGGAGAGCTAATGAACCACAGTAATAAAATTTGATTGCACTTCCTTTTACAAAGAAGAAACAAGGAGCATAGACCGTGTAACGAAAATACTCCCTGTGTATAATTAGCAAATGCTTAACCGTTCGTTTTGTCGCAGAGGGCAACAAAAACTTTGTTAACTTTTAAAGCTGTATATTTAGCTTCAAAATAAAGTAGGTCTATTTATTAAATAAACTTTATAAACCTACTTTATTTTCTATTTAAAAAGTGAAATCGAATTTTTCAGCTTGTTTACTTACAATGGAAAAAACATTGTATGCAAAAAATAAAAATAAATCGATTTAAACCGAATTTATAACAAACAAAATATTGTCACATAAATAAAACGCGCGCGCGCGTGTGTGACTACATACATAAAGGTTGTTACTAGTCGAATACATGTAGTTATATAGTTGTCTGCTATACGAGGAGCGGTAGCCGTGTCGCACCTGGCCAAATAATAACAGGTTGGTAATGGAGTTATTTGACTTTCAAGCAACCAACCACATACAACGAAGTGTTGTTGGTGACTCAAATTGTTTGTAATATTTTGACCGACTGTCTTTTGATGTCAACAGATAACTACAACATCCGGGCTTCAACAAGGTAGTGGCTGTGTGTAGATTGCACAATATGTTGTGACCAGAGTAGACAGTTTGGCGTTTCTTTGTGTCACTATTAGTCATCAATGTATACTATATGGATCCTGTGCTGACAGGCAAAGTGAACGGCAGAAAACGTTCCGAAGCACGTACAGCTTCCCACACAATGGAGGACAATAAAGCGTTTGGCGCTAAGTTAACACGTGTACTAAACGAGTCATTCTGTCAGTAATGGATTTTGTTGACACCTTACACTTATTACATTTGGGACAGTTCCACTGAAAATTTGTGCTTATAAAGACGCATATTTTATTGGATGAGTTACACTATAAATATATTTTGACTTACAAGTTTTCTCAAGACCACTTGGAACTCTTGTTTTCTTGTGTTAGATCCAGTGGAAGACATAATAATAACCCTAATGTTAAACAGTTTCAGTGGCCTTGAGAAAACTTATGTTCAGGAACAGTGTCCAGGTATCTAACAAAAGTAATTGTTTAGATTTTGATTTCATTAACCAAACTTCAATAATTAGTTTTTTAGAAGTAGAGAAAGATTTCAAAGAAACGGATATTGAAGAAATTAAAAACTTTATGGGAATTATGAATATGGTTAAATACTTTAGGTCATGCTATAAAGATAACATAGTGTATTATCTGTGTGGCTTTATTGTAAAAAAAGTTATTTCGAAGTTAAGTTGTGAAGAGTGCATTAATTTACTAATAACAGATGACAATAACTTGAGTGTTTACACACATTTTACAATCGATGCATTTTACTGACTTTGTGTCAAGCGGAAAATTAATTAGAGCATCAGCAGACGTTTTGAACTTTGTAAAATATATGTATAATTTATTGATTATATCTGACAGTAAACTTAATACCAAAAAAATGATTATATCAGCTTGCAAAACTTTCCCGGCACAGTGTTTAGAAAACATATTTCAAACATTGATTTTTATGAAGACAGCCATGAAGTGAAACTTATCAAATTAATAGGGACATTATTTTATAAAATCATGTGCTATGATGTTGCCAAGAACCGCTGCAGCTACGTTCTCTAAGCTTGGTGTCCGCCAAAAGTTAAATAAATTAGTATTATTTAGTAATGTTTAATGTAAACAATTTTTATACAATTACTATTTAGCTAATTAAATAAAATAAAAAAATTTTAATGTAAATTATCATTGTTCATTGAACACTTTAACGACCATGGCGAGCGTATACGCCAGCTTCTTTTACGCGATAAACATTTTAAAGTTAACGGCTCACGTCTTTTATTCTTTGTTTTCCTTATTCTTATCTTTATTCATCTGTGGCTTTAACAATAAATGTTCATAAACAAGAAGGCAACAGAACTGTTCATGAACGCAACAGAACTTAGCGATAAACTGAAATAATGTGTCAGAATACTGAAATCTTACAGTGAAAAAAATGTGTTTATTTTGGAAAAACTCCCACTTTGGAGTCATTAATTAATGTTAAAATATGATACAGCTATACCATTTAACGCAAAATATGCTCCGCTAAAGCAACAAAAGCTATAACAAAGCAGAAAAGTCATACTTTGTTCAGGTACAGTGTATAGCATACGCAGTATTCTTGCCCCCCACTGGTGCAGCTGTCGGACCGAATTCAGTGAATGCAGCACGCAATCCATATAGTATACATCGATGGTATTAGTAATGTTGTCGTTTATTTCAAGAGAGATTTTCTAATACTGGTATAGGAGGCAACGTGTTAAGGAGAAACTACAAAGAATTTCACTAACGAAGGTAGCCAATTTCTTAACGTACAGGTTACGCTTATAGTTTTTGTCTTTCACCGTATTTTCTAGTGTATAATGCGCACCGTTTGACCCAGATTTTTCCCAAAAATGTGGGTACGTATTATACTTGAATAATAATTCAAATGCTAAATTGTAGATCTGCATATGTATGGTCACAGATTGAGCACAGTTGGCAACGTCGCTTAAAACTGGGAGGCTTGAGCCTAGTAATAGTAAATGACATTTACCGGTAATTTGGTGGGCAATTTTCATCCATTTTCAATCAGGTATTTGTTCACATCGTAGACTTAGCCTATAACTGTACTGTGTTGTAGCATTCTGTTGCTGTAATTATTTGTCGTCGTCAGTCTGTTGGTTTTTTACAGCAGTTCTTTACCGGTATTGCGTGTGTTGCAAAGAAACAGAGTGTAGGTCCTGTTCATAATGAGTGTAACACCTCTATCGTCCTATGCGGATTAGTTTACATTATACGTATAAAATTCGCAAAAGAAAATGGTAATCGCCCCGCATCGCGTAAACTTTATGTAGCGGAATCTAATGTTTTCGAGTGGAAAAAAAAAGAAAAAAAGTGCTACTACTCGTGACCGGCGTTCTTTCTGTGATAAAACAGCTAAGTTTCCAGAAGTAGAAGCGAACCAAGTCGCCTCATAAAAGTGGGGCTTTCGCCGTTACTACTGAAATGGTAAGACTGAAAGCAAATCGCTCAGCGTCTTGAAATAGATATTTTGTTCCAGTCTTGGTTGTTGTGTACGGTTTCTAGCCAGACAAGAACTACTCTGGCTAAACGTTTATCTCGGGAGTACGAACATAAAATTATCGAGTTTCACCGATTTATTGTACAAACGACGCAAGTGAACAATTTCGATTCGTCTCAAATTGGGAATGCAGGGCATTATTTTGTCTTTTCCGATATGCCAATATTGAAACTAGTATTGATGAAAAAAAGGTGCGAAATCCGCGCCAGTCAGATCAACAGCGCACAACATACAAAGTCGCATTAGAAGAATCAGAAGAGGAGAGTAATTCAATACTGTCTTCTTCAGAAACACGTGAAGAATGTTAATAAGTAATGCAAATGTTGTGTGGTAGTGAAAAACTAAAAACATAAACTAAACGAAAATTTGTTGAAGTCGTACATGTTTTGTACTTCGTGTGAAGTTTTAAGTTGTTTTAAATTTTGTATGATTTCAATATTTCCTTTTAGTGTTTGCAAATAAATAGGCATGGATTTTTTATTATTTTGTATAAAACTTTTTCTGCACAGTATAATATTCAAACAATATAGGCTTATATAATTTCTACGTCCTAATAAATTTATTCAACTGTTGTACGCTTTTATTCACTAATACGTTTGCTCATTATACACGAATTACATTTTTTCTGGGAAATATTACGATAAAATAGGGATGCCCTTTTACACGTGAGCGCATTGTACACGCGAAACTACGGCATCTTGTCAGATGAGTAACATTAAATAATAAGGAAACATCATCCTCATTATTTAATTCCTCTTTGAGGATTATCATCATAAGTGAAGTTGGCGAATGTTCAATGGAATTCGCGCGCGAGCGCGTGCGCGCGTGTAGTTTCAAGTTGATATCGAGTTTCGGTCTAATAAAAATGCAGGTTTTATGCGACGTTTCGAGATTTTACTTTATCTCATATTCATGCCTACAACATAAAATATAAAGTAATATAATTGTAATGAGTCTTAATTATAATAGATAAGTCTTATGTTATTAACAGTTGCGTTGTTTTGTATAGAATAATTAATAGTACTTACATATATTGTTGAGTCAGAGTACACACACACATTACACATTAAAAACAATTAATGTGTGTATCTGTGACTCAACAATATATGTAAGTACTATTAGTTAATTACTATTGAAACCATAATTAACACGGTAGATAAATAATATTATTTATATATATATATATTTAATAATTTTATTTCGATGTTACTTAGACTGAGAGAAATTGATTTAGGTGGCTGTCTTTTGATTTTAGTGAGCCGAGGGCCAGTGATGTGACTCTGTGTCTAGGTTCGCACCCGTGCTACTGTAATACGAAATTACTCGACGATTCATAATTTATATTCTTTTTTGACCTCGTTCCCGAAAAAATAAACTCGTACTTTACAATATTTAAAATCTAGGAGATATCAGCGCTCGTAAGGTGAGATACTTGGCTCTCCGGATTTACGGGAAGTATGGTTTCAAACCAAACGTTTTATGGGTATCGTTTTAGATCCGCGGAGTCCTATAAAACATTTCAGTTATTGTACAATGAGTATTCACAGTTTTGCTGAATTTCTAAATTTACGACATATAAGTTCGTATAAGCGTACAGCTTTCAGGGAAGCTCTACCAGAGAAGTGGGGCGAGGGAGTGAGAAAATTAGTTGTACAGTACATTTTAATTATTTATTTTATTTACTTATTTTTTTAAATAAGAAAATCTTCCCTCCTACGGCAAATAAGTTTAGCTGAAAAGTAACAGATTCCAATAGGCCCTACTGTTATAAAAGTTATATTACATAATTATTTATATAGGTAAATAATGATACCCTATTTTATGTTTTTAACAAGAATATAATTTAAGACTTATTGTTTTCATTTAGGCCTACATCAATGTTTCAACAGTTTTATAATCTACTGTCGTCATTAGAATTGTATAATAAATGTAAATATTACAAATATTTGTAAATTTATATCCATTTATTAATTAATACCAAAAAACAGCATCATTTAAAAATTTTTTAATTTAATAAAATAATATAAACTTTTATCTAACCACAAAAATTATATTCTCCATTTTTTTATATAGAAACACAACTTAGATACCGGTATAGCGTATGTAAAACATAGGCTATGTTGCAACAATTATTTTCATATTTATTTATTTACCGATTTATTAGATAATTCTGATGATGGCAGTAGGCCTGTATAGGCCTGTTGAAACATTTATGTAAATAAAAACAATAAAATATATTCTTGTGTCAAACTATAAAATATAATTTTTTATATAAACTATAAGTACAAGGAGAATGTGAGTAAATATGAATCTAATTAATTATTGTAAGATGTTGAAATCTATTATTAAACGTTTTTATAGTTTTATGTAAAACATAAAGTAATTTAAGTAAATTAATAAGCAAATTTGACAAATTATAAATAGAGAAAACATAAATCAATTGTAGCTTAAAAATAAAACGGACGGGTAGATCTGGAGAATTGAATTTGCTTTTCATTTTTAAAAATATAATAATCTAGTAGACCTATACACACATAATATAATCCACACATAATACTTTCTTCGATTAAGATAATTCGGTTATATCATTTCGGCCATTAAGATAATTTGTTTTTGTGTTTTGTTATTTTTATTGTTATAATTTTAATTTTAATACGTGGCATTACATTAAAATTTGCTTCTATTATTCATTTGGAAAGTTCCGGACCTTTGGTAATCCGAAAATTTTGATAATCCCAACCACCCCAAGTCACAATCAGTTCCTGTTATCAAGGTGATATTGTAAACGTGTGTGCGTGTGTGTGTGTGTGTGTAGACCTATCAATTCTCCGCAGTGAGAAAGTCTGCTTGATTCCACTGCCAGGCTCTTCGTGTTGTAACATTAAAACTGAGCTGTTGGAATACAATTTACAGTGTTTTTAATGCAATAGTCTGTGTAGGTAATGCATTGATTTCAAACATGCAATCATTACATGTAATTCAAATTGATTGCTTTACATGTAATGCAATTTCCTCCCTTTTAGTGGAAGGAAACGTATTACGCGTCAGGACGAGTGCGAACTAAATAAGAGCTAGAACGCTAGATTCATACAAAATCTTTTCATCGTTTTCTTTTACAAAACGTGCTACAGTACTTTACAGAAACCAATTTAATGCAGAGCTATTAGTTTCCGTTTGTTTCGTATCGCAAGCAGCTTCTAATTTCCCGTGCTACGTTGTATTAGAAAGCGTCATTTTGACCTCAGCTGTTTGTGGTTGGCTGTAGGAATGAAGTAGTCAGTTATGAATCACGGATACAAGCTCTGTAAATGTATTTTTAGACGACTCACGTTGTAAGTTTTCGTAATTTCGTAGTTGCTAATTATGAACATATCGACAGATGTTCTTCAAAAAGTGGTAGAAGCTACTCAAAACAGGTTTGTACGGATCTTAGTACAAAACAAAACAATGCGAAAACGGATACCGCAAAGGCTGTCATGACACATCACTAGAGACACTTTCAGTTTACACAGTACAAACATTGCTCTTTAATTTCACAGTCTGCTCGGGGTAGTGTTCCACCCGAAGGGCTGACTAGTATTTGCAGTCTGACTGTCTACGCTACCAGGTTCCGCATTCCTACGAGAAACTGTTAATAATAGAGTCATTACTGTTGCGTAATAGTAATTTTCTCATACATTTCTTAACACAAATCTTTGTCTTATTTAAAGAATAATAACAGAGTATAGTACAAAACAGAAAAGGGGATGCGAACAGATTTGCATTCAAAAGTCATAAGAGAGGTAAGGTAACAAGAAAGTTTGGAATAGATGTC
Organism: Magicicada septendecula; assembly: GCA_034769895.1. Lineage (NCBI taxonomy): Eukaryota > Metazoa > Arthropoda > Insecta > Hemiptera > Cicadidae > Magicicada > Magicicada septendecula. The sequence goes on from CM068376.1 coordinate 51,162,940, forward strand.
ACCAGCACGCACACACACACACACACACACACACACACACACACACACACCTGAAAAATATAGCCTAAGTATCGTGCACGGTCCAATCGGAGAAATTGAGTGTGTGAGATACGGTCGTAATTAGGCTACATAAGAACAAGGGGAACATAGGAATATTTTGCTAACTCTGCGCAGAATAGCCTACCAACATTGCGAAGTGAGGATTTTATTTCGGGCAATGGGCGAAATTAATTACGCACTCCGCGGACTGGGTAGTGATTTACACATTGGTCGAAATGAAACTCTATTTCAAGGATTGTGAAAGTCAACAGTCTGCAAGTGTATTTTGTTTTATTCACTTTTCGCGAATTGCGCGTTTTACAGTAGCCGAACTGACTATTCCTCGCCACTGTGGCTCTAATCTATCCCATAATTCTGCAGGAAGGTTCAAAGAGCCCCAAACAAAATCCTAACGTTAGAAGTTACTGGCAATCCAAAGGAAGCGATGATGTCTTCAGGATCCAAACAGGACGTTTGTACGTTGCGGGTGTAAGGAGAATTACACCAACAAATGGTGCATTATGCATAAAACATAACGTAAAATACAACTCAAACTGTCACAGCAGTGGCACTTGTAGTAATTAATAGTTAGGTCTATATACGTGCACACTAATGAAATTATAATAAGGGACAACTGTCATCTTAAAAAGTAGTATTAAAAGCTGTATTAAAACATAGCTCAGTCATGAAGAAAGATTTTCAATTAGTTATTAGATTTTTAAATATTGTAACTTATAATAAAAATATTTAGTTTATTTTACTTTACTTACATTACTGTGTAATAAAAGTAACCCTACGCTTAAATAAATGTTTATCTTTAGCAAAAGTAATAAAATTATAAAACACATTATAAACTCAAATTTCTTCATTAAAACAAAATATAAAACAAAACAAAATAACACAAAAAGCGCGCGGGCTTGAATGCGTACGTAGGCCTATTTCTTTTTGTGATAATATGTGGATAGTAATAAAATTATAAAGAAAAACCAAACCTAAATCCCATCTTCCAAACCGTATCTTCCAAAATAAAATAAAGTAACACAAAATGTGCATGCGTGCGGCGCGTGAGTTTGGATGAGTATGTAACGTAGGCTACCTCAAACGGAGGGTCTGAGCAAAAGTGAAATATGGGTAATTGTGAACTTCCTTAACTTTTCTGATATTGAGGTAAAATATTTTTTTCTATTCTTCTATGTCATATAAACACGGAAAAATAATTTTAAACAGCGGTCGAACCTATTTACGGAAAAAAAATAAAATAAGTAAGCACGCACGCAATTCTGTATGTCACGCTTTTTTAACCTCCCCGTGAGAAATGACAATTAACCTGTACTTACAGTTCTTGTATGTGCTGAAAGACTGTGATAACTACACTTGTATCACTGCATAATATTTTTTGAATTGTTTCGCTGTACTTACTTTATTATAAAACTGTTCTTACACTAGTATTTGTTCCTGTTGTGTATAAGCCTGTATAATATAGAGACGCGGGCGTACATGAATAAACAACTCTGTCTCCTCTCCCCCACCCCCCACCCGAACACTCTCTTTGCATTAAAAACGTAAGGTTTATACAAGCGCGTCCACAATAAAGGTAAATTTAGTAAAAAATAATACTGTATGAAGTATAAAATTAATAAAACTACTAAGCAAAGCACAATGAAAAAAAAAATACAATGTATGTGGGAGGGGGATGTAACTTGTTGCGTCATTATTTTTAACGACTAATGATAGTTAAAAATATAGTGAAAGAATGACGTATAAAAACAACAAAAATAACCTACAAAAGCACAAAAAAATTATTTAAAACATAAGAATATGCAGACAGTGAAAGGTCTAGCAAGTAAAATTTATAAAATCGTACAAAAAGAATTACGAATTGAGAAGACAATATGGCAGTCTACTTCAGCCAGGCGATATCTAACAAGATTCCAGGCAGTGGCGGATTTAAGATTTTTGAGGCCGTAGCCCAAGTTTTCTGAGCGCCCCCCGGCTGTGACTTTGAAGTAATACATGTAGTGTAGAAGTATTTTGATGTCAGATTAATAGTATCAAATTTAAAACCAGTAGGCTACTATAAAAAAGCGTGCTTTCATTTAGCAAACTTTTTCAAAATAATAACGTTTAGTGTACGGATTCAATTCTATGTTCATAAAGTTTTCACACTAATAAATTATCAACGAAACAACACGTTGCCCACCACAAAAAACTAAAAACCTTCTTTACATTCAAAACAAAATAAAAACATAACCTCAAATCGCAAACCGTTCAGTCACATCGCAGATAAACAATGATAACAAATAAACACTTAATATTTAAATAAGAACTGTCTTCCATTTGTATTATTAACACACATTTATCATTTAATTTCAAAAAAATCATACTTAAGTAAATCAAAGCGCCTCCTACTTTTTTAAAAACACTTCTGTTAAAAAAAAATCTGTAGCCTGCGGTCCCTTCCGAGTTCGCGGCCCTAGCCTGGGGCCTAATTGGCCTAGTTGTAAATCCGGCACTGATTCCAGGCGATATCAGTTTTTAAATTATTATAAATACAGTAATCCCCGGTTGTAAAGGACCCCGCTTATAACGGACAACTCTAAGAAACGTGGAATGTTGACAAATTAAAGACAATCGGACTCAAAAATTGTGCTTAGCAACGCTTGACAATGTGAGTGAAGCAAAACACCGCTTGAACGTTGGTCACCAAGAATGTTGAGCAATCAAAAAATGAAAACATATCGCCTTGTTATGAATGTTAGCGATACTTTCGTAAGTTATTAGTTATTCATTACAGAAATTAAATCTATCAATCGCGAACAAAAATTAGTATTTTTTTTAAGCCGGTAAATATGAAATTAGGTTATGGTGATCTTGTTTTGGAAAACTATAAACTGCTTTACAGCGGACCAAGTTGTTAATACAATTATGCGTAGGCCTACAGTATTTTGAGTAAGATGTAATATGTTTTTTATTGCTGCAGTACTCTACTCTTATCTATTTTATATATAAATACAGTAAAATAAATGGTTTCTATTATTACCCACGTAGTTTAAACGAGTCTTGTCGTATTATAAGGCGTAGCTGCTATAGTCTGTTACAACGGACTTTCAAAATTACGGATATCTCAGAGCCCAAGTTAGTCCGTTATAATGGGGGGTTTACTGTATTTTCATGAGGACCAACGAAAACGTAAGTTTATTATTTTCATTCGTCTTTCATTAAAGAAGTGTAACTTAGGTACATCAGGTATAGATAGATCCGCCTCATCTTTTTTGTAACTGGGATATAACCTTATAAAAAAAAAAATAATAAAAATGAATTATTTACGTAATATTCACTTACTGTTTGCATCACCAAAACACAGGACGACGCACTGCTAAGAACACTATACACTATACACTACTCAAACATTGCTCACTCAAACGCCGCTAGTCAAAGACTGAATCTTGTTGACCAAGTTATTGATGGTGGTGGCGCAGCGCTCGAGCCCAGAGAACAGCTTATTGGACGTGTGTACTGTCTTCTGTTGTCGTGTCTGTCTGCAATGGCGAATCTAAGATTTGACAAACTGTAATAACAATAACAATAATCCAATAAAAATACGTGCTATTGAAACATAGGCCTACTTATTGACATTTATTACAATAAAAATTTATGACTACAGTTTTAACTAAAAAAAAGTAAACCAAAAAATGTTTTATACACAAAAAGAGATAGGCCTACACTGTTTGAAAATAGCCTATTTTAGAGTTTAATTCGCCTTGATTTTTATTTCACATTTCATTAACAACTTCTTCCGGGTTCGATGAATATTCCTGTTTGTCGTATTTCAAAAAAAACTTTATACATTTTTAACAATTATGAACATACATACTGTATGTTTTTTTAGGCACATAATGAATAATTATTGGTATTGGTATGATGGGCAACTGTTTTGGTTGTGGAATTTGCAATAACCATTCTGAATCAGTGTCTACAGATATGCTAAAAACCAGGAGCTGCAAAGAAATGGTAAAACAGCCAGAGGAAACTGATCATCCAACTGACAGAATTCGTTCATTGTTAACAAAAACATGTCGAGACGGGCAAAGGCTTAAGTGGGATTATATCAATTGCAGTTTCAAGAGTCACTGCAGATGACAAAATCAAATGCAGTATTTCGATCAAAAAGACTGAGATACGCAAATGCTGTGTTATAAAGTCTGTATAGCCTACTTAAAAAAAGAGTTAGCCTACTACTGTTAGCGAACACACAACTGAAAAAATATATTGGGAAATCATGGTCCCCAAACGTGGCAAACCACTAAACGAGAAGTCTTCATATATACCTATATTCTTGTTGCCGATTATTTCTAAAATTGTTTGAAAAACTGCTTCTCAGACCAACAATTGAGGAAAAGCAGCTTTTTACAACTCGCTAATTTGGATTCCGCAATAAACACTCAACTACTGAGCACATGCAACCTATCACTGACGTAATTGAGCGGTCACTGAAAGAAAAGAAAATATGCTACCAATATTTTTGGATGAGGCCCAACATTTTGATATAAAGTGTGGCACGTCGGTCTGATATAGTATAAGATGAAAAATAACCTAACTTTGCGGATGAGCCAAATCCTCAAGTCGTAGGCCTATACGACAGTTCAGAGTAACGTGTGGTGATGATTACTCTGAGTTAAAAAATGTTTCAGCTGGAGTACAGCAAGGGAATGTTCTTGGACCTGTTCTACACTTGTATACGGGAGATATTCCGAAATTAATGGGGGTGACAACAGCTACATTTGCTGATGACACTGCATTATTAGCTACCGTTAACTACGTAGAAACAGCAACGAGAGTCAACAGTTAGGGAATATGCACTTCACTATTCAAGTAGGCCTACTATTCCAGCAAATGTTTACGAAGAATCGTTATCGGTTGACGGTCTTGAAAGGACGAATTGTAAAACTGCAACGAAGACAGATGAAATAATTAGCGATGAGTTCATAATTTTGTGAAGTCGTATACCTACTTATCCGTCTGTAACGTCTCACCACAAGAAAAATGTCGGCGTCGGTGAAAATCAAACAAAATTAAGCTGTTTTACGTTTATTCATCTTTGGCATACTTCATTTAGTCAGGGCAGATACGTTCTGCCTATAGTAAAAATTCTGTCATTCTACTAGATTTAACTCTTAACTCATTTAGTCCAGCTAAATGAGATACGGCCTATTAAATTCGGCTGCTATCTTTTGGCCTTCAGTTCTTTATACACTGGAGTATACGGCTGACTATAAACATGAGTCAAAGTAGATGTAGATGGAGATGGTCAGAGTTGCACTGACGCTGCAGATATGTTGTAGCCGATTGATGGTAAAACCAAATAATTTTGCTTTCTCCGGCCGTGTAGGTTGATATGCTAAACGTTTTAGTGCTAAACGCAGTACCATTAGGCCTACTGTTTGTTCATTTAAAATAATAAAATGATTGTGAGGAACGGATTCCCTTGGTTTACAAATTTGCGATGTACAGCAGGGACGTGCAAGGAATTTGAAGGGATAGCCTACTTTACAACATTCAGAAGGTGCACACGAGAAAACTCTTGGAGGTCTATACAAACTAAATTTTATTTAGTTATTATATTACCTTATTTCAGATCCGTTTTGTGACTTCTAGTAGCTATGTGAGACGTTTTGGAACGATCGTTCCATCTTCAGATATATTCTATATATCTCTCATAGGAGATCATCAAACATTAAACTTTTAATTTAAGTGAGACACATAGCAGCAAAAAAAAAAACTTATTCACATATACACGCTACTTGAACTGTATATAAGGACGTGTTTTGCATCAAAATATTTTTATCTATTCGTTTAATTGCTATTAAATTATATTTGCTAAAAGAACGTGGACTTTCTACTAATAGGCTGTACATAGAAACTTACGTTTGAGATTACAGTATATAAACAACCGTTTATCACTGAGGGTAACGGTGGCTGTCCCATAAAATGTCCAGCCTTTATATTAATAAGCCAGCATTGTAAATTCAAAGGAATTGGTCGCTGAACGACCGGCCCGTGGCAGTCCACCAAGTCAAAAGTTACTTTACTCAGATTATCGATATGTTACATAAAACATTAAAGATTACTTCATTGTACTAGACTGATAAATTTCCCTACCTATTTCTCCCTGAGCGCGGCTTATGGAATAAACATGAAATAATTTGGTTTTCACAAAATAATAACAAACCTTTAGAAATTACCTTTCACATTAAGTGACCACGAGATTAATCTCTCAGATGTATTGTTGTATGAGGAAGACAAAATCCTGTTACCGAGGTTTAAGATTGCTCTGAAAACCGTCAAAAGCGGACGGGCACCAGGTCCAAATGGACTCCGTATAAGCTCTTTAAAAATGGGACAGACCTTCTTTTGGACCTTCTAGTAGTATATGCCTTCAATTACGTTTTAAAACCTGAAGACCTCCCTCTTGAAGGGAAGACTGTGTACATCTCCAACCTCCACAAAAAAACAACAGAAAGATACTATCGAACTACAGAGGAGTAAGAGTGACCAACTCTGTTTCAAGGTTATATGGAAAACTTATCAAAGCAAGAACTGAAAGCCAAAATGATCATATTGAGGAAGAGCAGGCCATTCGTGTGTCTTGTATATTGTATAGCCTAGATAATATCTTCACATTAAAGCAATGTCTTGAAAACAGAATGACCAAAAAATGTAGAAACCCATTTTGACAGTGTTCCACTGAATAAGCTATAGTGGTGTTATTAAAAAGTGGTGTCAATCCTGTATGTGTTGTTATAGCTGTGGACGTTATAGCTATACATCAAAATTACTAGCAGCATGAAAATAGGCTCAATACTATCTCACGAATTTCTAGTCACCAAGAGATTGCGACAAGGTTGTGCTATAGCACCCACTTTATTTAAGATACAGACCTACTTGAATTCAGCTTTAAAACGTTGGAGACGCACATGTCGCAACATGGGAATAGCTATCAAAGACAAAAAGCTCTTCACTTTGCATTTCGCAGAGTCGTGGTTACAAACGATGGCACAAGTGTAGCAGAAATAAAAAATCGCGTGCCGATAGGGCAAAGATTCATTTCTTGTAAACAGCAGCGTCATTATCACCGCATGATGTCATCGGCTTGTTATTTGCGATACTTACCAGTTAGGTGTGGCGACAAGTAGGTTGCTCTACACTACACGCAGTTTATTAGAGTTAAAAATTCTGTGGCATAGCTAGGTTTTTTTTGGCGCCTGGGGTCAGCGAATCGTCCCCTGGGTGATGCTTCCCACAAGAATTCAAAGCGGATAACTAAAAGAGCAAAATTAAAGGTTTATCCATTAAACAACCTACTTGATAAATTCAAGAACCTTCTGTAAAACATCGCCTCACAAACGTTTTAAAAATTATAAGTATTCATTATAAAAACATTAAAAAATGTCAGTAATTATATATAAAATAGACTATACGAAATGTAGTCAAAGAAAATTAAAAGTAACCAAATATACCATATGCTTACCGTCAGTTTTTTAAGTTTTCCATATTAAAATGAATATCCTAATAAACGAATTAGTCTCGTCAAGGACAATGTGTTTGTAGTTTTATCATAGTCAAAATGGTGTCCGCCCCCTTGGCAAACCTAGCGCTTCGCCATTGGTTGAACTTACGATTTAACATAACTGTCATTGTGCGTGACCTTCAGAATCACGACTATAACTGAACATTTTAGTTTTATATATTCTCTCTCTCTCTCTCTCAAAGGGATTTTCATCTGGTACTGCCGTATACCCACACCTAACCGCCATCTATTTCTGCCCTGTGCATCTTCTTCTGCCAAGTTATGATGTTCCATGGCCTTCCTCATGTTTTCATACCAGGACAGTCTAGGTCTGCCCCTTTTCCTCTGCCTGGGGGTCTCCACTGAAATATTTTCCTCGGCCATCTCTGTTCATCCATTCGGAGTAAGTGACCAAACCGCTTTAGGCCTCTTCGTTCTACTCTGTTAATAATTGTGTCTTCTGCATGCATCCTTCTTCTGATCTCCTCGCTGGTTATTCTCTCCCTTCATGAGACTCCGGCACTTCTACGGAGATAATCCATTTCCATGGCATTCAATTGTCGTATAATTTCCGTGCTCAACGTCCATACCTCACAGCCGTAAGACAGAACTGATTCAACAAAAGCTTTTCCTATATGAATCTTTGTGGCTCTCGAAATGTGGTGTCCCACCAAATAAAGTTCAAGCTTCCTAGAACTTTCCTGCTATGTTCTATTCGTTTTTTGATTTCGGATTTTCCTAAGCCTTCCAGTGTTATTAGCTATTTAATACCTAGGGGTAATTTGTATTTTAATTTTAACAAAATACATTTTATTATTTAGGTGGCTTCTCTTATTACACATTCTGTGTTTTAAGAGCTTCACTTTCCTCCCCGCCAAGTTAGGTCTTAATTTAAGGTAGGCTATATTTAAAAGTGAACAGAAAAGTACCATTAGGCCTAATGTTAGGTGAACAGATGTCGCACTTCGGCCACTTCTGTTCCACTGTCACCACGATTATCTGGGGGGAGATTTAAGTGTCCTGCTTTGAATGGTGATAACATTATTTCAGAAATAACGACCTGTTTTGAGTAGTTTTGACACAGCCAGCACTACCTTTCGAGAACAAACGCTCCTTTAAAAACAGTATTCACTCTAGGAAATAACTTTTTCCCAGAAAACAAATTCCAATCGAAAGTGGAAACAATGAAATGCTTATACTGAAGTTCAGTGTTAGTTTACTTTGTAATAACTTCTGTACACAGACTAAGAAAATTTGTTTTTGTTGCAATAATAAAATAGATATACAACAATAGTAATAATAAAAAGTGTCCCGCTTTGACTCTTCGGAAATCTGATCACCTTACCTAATCGTCTTGAAGAAATTGCTTTTTGTACCCCCCCCGTCGTTATCATCTTCAACAAGGATTAAAAGAAGAATGGTTTGTTCCAGTCCCAAGCAGATATACTAGAGCTGGTCACTCTAAAGCTTCTTCGGGTGTCCCAGACCTCTCCGTCCTTCGGCTTATAATCCCATAATTGTTTGGGGATACGGCAGTCATCCAATTGGTTAAGGTCTTACAAACACTTCAACCAATATTGGGCAATTCTATCAAGTATACTCATAATATTCAGTTCCTCATATCCTGCCACGTGCCTGGGAATCTCATTTCGTCAGCTTGATTACGACTTGCCTGGGACTTCATAAAAATCCAATTCTCGGACACATAGAGACGTGTGGGGAGAGCATCACCTTGTAGAAACTCGGGCGTGTTTCTTTCCTCGTTGATTGTAGAGTTGTCCTGATGGTCCCACACACATGGTTGAACTTGTGAAGCTTCTTCACCACATCACTGTATGGAATGAAATATTATGTTCAAGATATTCAAAATTACTGACCTGCTCAAGAACAGTAGGGCCTACCATTTACAACAATTTTTGATCGTATGGGATCAAATGAAAGCCTCCATGAAAACCGCCACTGCGCGCGCGTGCATCTTCACTGTGGGGATCTGTAATCCAAATTCGTTGCAGATTTGACTCACTGAGTGTACAGCCATCTGCAAGCCACTTTCCGAGTTCGACTGGGTAGTCTTGTCATCAACAAATAACAGTGTGTCAGCTGCAGAGTTACTAATCATAAAATGTTATGGAAGGCTCATCTGCCAATTGTGTATGAAATCGCCTATATATAAATTAAAAAGAGAAGGTGACAACGGGTACCCTTGTCTTACTCCACAATTGATCAGGCCCACACTAGTACTTGTACTCCATCTTCCTGTTTCAATTAAGATTTTGTTTCCCACATAAATACATTTTATGCCTGTAATGAGGTGTGAGGTGTTGCAGAATCCCTTTCTTCGCCATTATTGTCCACAGCCAGCCCCTATTCTCTCTTTTAAGTGCCTTTCCAAAGTTGATGAAAGCTATGTATGTGGACAACTGATATTCTCTGTGCTTTTCGATGACCTGGGCTATTGTGAAGATGCAGTCTAAACGTAATCTGCCCTTTCCGAAACCATGCTTAGTCTCTGAGAGAATAGTTTTCGTTATTGCATTCAGTTGTCTAGCTAGAATAGATCCATACAATTTGTAAGATTGTAAGCAAGCTGCCCCTCTATAGTTATCTCAGTCGTTACGGTCTTTTTTGAATATAGGGACTACCTCTGTCATCTATCAATTTTCGGGAATATTCCCAGTGGTCCTGCATAGATTCATCAAGTTCAATAAACGATAGTGTAGTAAGGCTGGCGCATACTTTATAAGGTCGAAATTCAACCCATCAGTGGCCGCCGAATTTATAATTTTACAGCATGGTAAAGCAGCTAACAATTCATCTGGCAGCAATTTTTTTGACCAATTCGTTCAGCTTTATTACAAAACTCGGTATAAGTGTGTTCTTAGTAACAGTTTTATAAGTATAATTTTTGGTGCCGGTAACACAAGTGGTTTCCGAAATACAAACAAATGAATTAATTTTTTTCTTGATTCCTGGACTCGTCATCAAAGCAAGCGGCTTTTGGTCTCCAGGTCGATTCAGCACCTTAAAATTCAGTACCTTAAATAATACCATGTGGTAGTGAAGGGCTGAGGAGGGACGTGCAGGCCACACAACCCTATAGTCCTGACAAATGGCTTACATAAGGTAGCCTCAAAAGTTTAACTTCTAAACTACTTTGATGGTACAAAAAGAGCTGTTGTATAGTGTGGAAAAAATTACTTGACTAAGAGCTCTGGCCCACCAGTGACATTACTTCTATATCAGTAAAGCACAACAGTAGAGCTGGACTTCACCATGGCTTTTCATACCGGTACTTAACACTAATAATGTTACGTATGTACAATCACGTCAGTATGTACAGCTGTGCCACCTGATTACACGGTAGCCTTTGCTATTCAAGAATAGCTGAAGCTAACAAAGGTAAACTAATGTAATTAATGTGTAAAAAAAACTGAGCAATTTTTATCCCAAACCATTTGCGACCTGTCCCTTTTCTGTAGAGCTATGCCTGGGAATTCTTATCCGAAGAGTAAAAGCAAAAATCTATTTATATATTTTAAATTTAAATTTGAAAGGATTTTTAAAACAAAATAATTAAGCTGTCTTAAAATTTATTTTAAATTTGAAAACTAATATGCCTATAATATAATAAACATTCAACGTTTAAAATCTTTTTAAAACTAGTCTTAAAATTACGAAATATTTAAATCATTAAACTCCTTTAAAATAATATAATTGTAAGCTATGTTAATTAAACTCATGTGAATTTATGAGTTGTTATGATAATGTTATTTACTAATTACCTTGATAAAATGAAACATTTATTAACATTTTATTTTTGCACTAAACATATTGGAAGAACGATTTAAAGTTAAACTGTCAACAAAGTTCAACAAGTGTATTAATCCATAAAATTGTCAAATATTTAACATTCAGTTGATATAATACAGTAAAATCATTTTAATTTTTTCTTAACATAATGCTCACATACCCACATCAAACTACATGTATTAATGTGTTTTATATAGTAGGCCTACACTCCATAAAGTATTAAGAGGACACTTGAGTGTCTCCCAATTTTCCCTTTCCATAAGACTAAGGCTGAGTGAATTTCTATTCAGATCTTCTGTATCAGACTGTTCTTAAAGTGACATTTTAACGGTCTATTTAATAGCTGCAACATATAAACAACTGCTGTCTTGATACTGAAATCTCTGCTTGTTTATATACAGATGATTTGATTTAAAAAACTGAGAGATGTTGTTCACGAGGGGATAAAATTAAATGAGGATGTTTCTGTGAATACTATGACTCTCTTCTGAAATGATCTAGTTATTCTGCAAGAAACAGAAGATGAATTACAACGAGCTATATTTCAAATGCACCGAATGAGCCAGGGATATAAAAAGAGAATTTCCTTGCCGAAAATCAAAGTGACGGCATTCCGTGGCTATTATCCAGTATGGACGAAAGGAGCGATAGACGACTACCGTTTGGAGCAAGTATGGGATTTCCAGTATCTGGGATGTAGGCCTAATATTTCTCGGGGTCTGGACGGAAGTGTGGAGAACAAGTTGAGTAAATTTAGATACGTCTGTGGGACGATTCAAAGAACATTGAAAGATTTAGGTAGAACGGAAGTAAGATCCAATATTATATGGTTATGGTGGTATCTTGTCTATGGACTCTACGAGAGGCGGATGTAAATATAATCACCGCGGCAGAAACGAGGTTCCTAAGGACGGTAAAAAGATGCTCACAATTAGATAAGCCTCGCAGTGAGGATATAAGAAGTGTCCTCATTGTTTGAAAAAGTCGATGGACACAAACATAGTTGGGGGAACATGTTCTTCGCGTGGGAAAGGAATCTATATCATAGGCCACATATTTTTATCCTCCACAGGGTAGTCCTAACGTAGGAAGGCCCAGAAAAAGAAGTTTCGGTTTATAATACATCTTAAAAAATTTTTTAAATAATAACAATTTAGGCCTTATATAAGTTATATATATTGCAACAAAACACAGGATGATGATCTATGAATAAGTATATCAGAGCATGGATGACCGACATTAACATGTTGTAAATTGATTAGGGCAATTTTTGTCAAATAGCTATAAGTTTTGAGTTTAGTGATGGATAAAAACTTGTGTTATACCAAATTATTTGTAAATTTTTGTTTTATAATGTCATGTACTTTGTGAATATGTGCGCGCGCTAGCGTGTGGTGAACTTTCGTTGTTATATCTTCCGCGTGAGTTAACCGATCGGCGTGAGACTTGGATAGTGAATTAGTTATGAAAATAGCTACATTTTCTGTACTCTCTGTTGTTCTCAGCTATTTTTTAAATGTGGTTTTTTAGTAATTGAAAACTAAACTTTTCACGCTTATCAATTGAAGAGTAATAACATTTCTAGATAAAATCTATGCAGGCTCTCGCAGACTTATACAAAGATTCGCCTGCAACGCGTATATCTTTTGTCCAATATACCACGTAGACAATCGATTGACCAATCAGAAGCCCATAATTTCAGTCAGATCCGTCCGTTGTCATGTGTACTTTGAGGCAGTTCATCGGACGTCGTTGCTTAGTAAACGTGTGCTCTTCGTCAAGAGTTTTTCTTGTTCGAACTGGTTAATCTAAAGTAACTCTAAGTCTTGGGACTTTTTTCGAGTTATTCGACTAGAACAAGCGGGTGAACCACACATTATATTATATTAAGTGTTAGTACGTGTTAGTGGCAGATTTCCGCTTAGGGAGATTTATCTACCGTGGTAAATCCTGATTAACGCGGGGCACATCAAGAATAGCCGGAAGGTGTAAGCATTATACACCGCTTTTATAATTATTACTCAGCATCACCCTCAGAATCAGTAATTAATGACGATCAAATATTAATAATAATCAATTCCGAGCGATAAAACTAACGATTCGGAAAGTGACAATTTGTGTGTGACATCTGAAATTAGTGTTATCAGTTGTTCGACGAACCCCAGAACAGCGAGTGAGAGAGTGAGGGGGAGAGAGCAGAGCGCCGATCAGTGCAGAGAAATCGTAGCAGTGGCGGATTATATCGCCACTGTGCGTAGAAATGTGACAATTCATTATACGTGTTTATAAATGGAATAAATAAAATCCTTATTATCAGTGACTGTCAATCAATAAATGTTTAGCGAGGATCGGTCAATAAGAATAGACAATATTTGTTGTCATCATAATGACCAGTGGACGGACAACAGAGAAATAATCAGAAACGTAGACAGATCAGTTAACTGACTGAATGTTGATTTTGATTTATTGTTCTAAACACAGGTGACGCTCGTTATTTTATTGTACAACAAACGTGCGGGGAAAACTATTTACCCTATTGTAGTGTGTGTTTGGAGGGACAGTGTGTTTAACATCACTAAAATAATTACTATTTTTACTATTATATAGTGACTATTATATTACTATAATTACAATAATTTTTACTATAATTACTATTCTATTGTTTATACACAGGTCCTGACAATGACAACAAATATTGGCGACGAAACGTAGCCACAAATAATGTAAAAATCGTGTCTATACTTGTTGACAGAAACTCGCCAAACAGAATTAAATAAATACCGGATAATAGTGAAATTAGTTAGTAAGTACTGAATAAAAATTAATCTGTTTGCTTACAGATTAAATTTGCTTATATTTAAATTTTTCAGTTAAAATATTAATGTGTATGTGAAAAATATAATGTTCAGTATGAAAATATACATGTTTAAGGCGTTTGGTCGTCTCCCGTCTAATACACTTTCTCGAATAACGTTTCAGGCTCTGATGTGTTTTCCCAGCATATACCTATAGTCATATTTAGTCTTTTTTTTTTAAGGAATTTTGTCAAGTTTACCTCTTATACTGACAACGTTTAATTTAAAAACGATAATCGAAAAAACTCTTTTGGAGCGTACCCTAATTCTATTATGAAACGCTTACCACCAACAGTTTGTACTGTTGAGTATAATGTAGGACTATATATAGTGCTGCTGATATTGTGCATAAAGAGTATATGTCCAAAAATAAAAATTTTTAAGCATAGCTGACACAAAAAACTGATGCTCTATTTATATTAAGTAATACCAGGAAACCTTTTACTTAACATCGAACAGTAGACATAGCAGTCTTACTTCGATTGCTGAGTACATCTAACAATTCGTTAACATTTGATTAACTCAATGCAGAAATGATGTATTTTAATATGTTCTGTAAACGATTCAACCCCAGAACACTTTTTGTTCAGTCTCCATTAAAGTTTTGTTCAATGGTAATGTCATTTAAACTAGTTTCTTGTTAATACGTATGCATAAACCTAATTTATAAGCTTATAAATGGACCGCACATGAAAGACGAAATAGTTTTAGAGATTTTTAACATTAACACCTCTCTCCCCCTCGCTCCTCTTCACCCACGCACATGAACAACATATACTAAAAAACATGTATGCTCTGTAGACTCTGCACGAGTTGGGGGCGAGTGGAGAGAGAGGAGGAAACATAGACAGGAGAGTTTTGTCAAAGAAAACCGAAAGTATTCTTTCATCAGTAGACACCCGTGTTTGGCAACGTATGTCTGTGCGAGTGTGTTGTTCAACCTAATCCAACAAATTTGGTCCGTAATTCTCCATTAAACGATTCTTTCAGTATGGCTAACTGACTTAACTTGAGATAATTAAACATCTCTGTTATGCAACACACACACACACACACACACACACACACACACACACACACACACACACACACACAGAGTTACGTCTATTGATCTAGCTAATAAGTGTAAAAAACTGTTTTTCCATTCCTTCACATAATAGGAATGTCGAAAGAAAATTCCCACTTACTAATCGTCAGCAGACAAAATAGAGGAATCGCTTCTTTGTACTGTACTGAGTAAATAGTAACTACAAAATTGAAATTAAAACAATCTTGTCAATTGCTCTACACCATTAATTTAAAAGAGAAAAATCTTTTTGACGAAGACTTAACCCTCTGGAAACTGTAGGCTAATGACAGTACAAATGAATTGTGAACGAATAGTTTCAGTTATGAACATTTTTCGCTAACTCGAGGTCATTGTTTTAAATATGTGTAAATTGTACTCCTGTATTCATAACCTCATATATCTGTGACTGAAATAATTATAAATTCCCTTGATTATGAAACATTGTTTAAATTATTTTTTTAGCTTGTGTAAAATAAAAAAATTTCCGCTTTTAAAAATTCGCGTCTGGTGTGCCTATCCATGAGGTCTGTTAGACCTTCAATCATAGGGGTCATATATGTACACAATGAGTGTCGTCAACTTATATGGGCCTCGTGGCGCAACGGTAGCGCGTCTGACTCCAGATCAGAAGGTTGCGTGTTCGAATCACGTCGGGGTCACTTACATTTTTTAACCTTTATGAACAAATTTCCACCATTTGTTTTAATTGTTGATTACACTCACAAAATGTATTCAATTGTTTTCTAGGATTCGAAACTTTCAAATTATGAGTGATAAATAAAAGCCGATGAAACATGAATACGAAAGACAAAGAAATGTAAGGAGCCCTGTTGAATTGCCTTGTGTATGGAATCACTGTAACCGTTACTCACATTACACAAAATTTTACTTTTGAAGCGTATTGTTCACTTGGAAGTGACGACAATGTACTGTCATTATTCCTGTAGATTTTAAACAAGTCTAGAAATGGAATAGCATTATCCAAGTACTGATTTGAATTATTGCTATGTTAATAAAATTGTCCCAGAACTGTAAACCGTTTATTTAATTGAACTGCCAAGGGAGTTCTTAGGTTTAATTTGATCGTTTAGCATTTGTCTGTCTATATGAAATTCTATGCGCGCGCGTGTGGTCGTGTGTGCCTGTCTGTCTATCTATCTACTTGGGGTATGCCTCACGATAACTTCTGACTGCAGCAGAAGTTTCGTAAAACTTGGCTTGCGTGTTCACATTCTGACACTACACACGCCTACTGTTTATTAAATTGATCCCTCTAACACTAGGGGCGTGGGAAGGAAGCCTGTGAGGGTGATAAAAATTGTGAGAAACCGCAAAAGTCCATGTGGGGTATCAAATCGAACGAAATGTTAACCAAAACCTAAACGTAGTGTACAGTTTTGGAAGTCTCAGGACACCAGAGCCCTAAACAGTGATCAAAAATTTGAAAATTGTAAAACTATAAGGTTGTCAGACTAAAGGGGCTTCTAAACTAAATCAGAATGTAGCGTTTACTACGAATTTTTTTTATATTTATGGGTACCACGGGTCATAAATGGAAATCAAAATTCGCGTCTGGTGTGCCTATCCATGAGGTCTGTTAGGCCTTCAATCATAGGGGTCGTATATGTACACAATGAGTGTCGTCAACCTATATGGGCCTCGTGGCGCAACGGTAGCGCGTCTGACTCCAGATCAGAAGGTTGCGTGTTCGAATCACGTCGGGGTCACTTACATTTTTTAACCTTTATGAACAAATTTCCACCATTTGTTTTAATTGTTGATTACACTCACAAAATGTATTCAATTGTTTTCTAGGATTCGAAACTTTCAAATTATGAGTGATAAATAAAAGCCGATGAAACATGAATACGAAAGACAAAGAAATGTAAGGAGCCCTGTTGAATTGCCTTGTGTATGGAATCACTGTAACCGTTACTAACATTGCACAAAATTTTACTTTTGAAGCGTATTGTTCACTTGGAAGTGACGACAATGTACTGTCATTATTCCTGTAGATTTTAAACAAGTCTAGAAATGGAATAGCATTATCCAAGTACTGATTTGAATTACCATATACGCTTTCGACTAAGGTACGTTTGCGAGGACAGTACACAGCCGAGAAGCAAATTCATTTGAAGCAGACACTGTCGCTTGAGTTGACATTAGACGAAATTATTTGTAATTAACAATTTCTTTAAAACTAAGTAAAATTTAACCCTGTAGTTTATTCAGTTAACACAATAACATGGAAAAAACTTGCTACCAAGTCTAAATAAATTACATATAAATTGAATTTTTACAGGAGCAGGCCCGTAACCAGAACTAGCTATCAGGAGGAGTATATTAATAATATACAAAATATATTTCCTGGACTGACAAACCATTTTATAGAGGGGGGCGTATGTTCATGGATTTTCCATTCGACTATTCATTTATTATATTTTATACATATATTTGATTTTATTTAAGTATCTGTGATAATCCTATCACCTCTGCTGATTTTGCTTTCATATGAGAAATACGTACGGGTTACAAAGAAGCCTAATTAGTAATATTTCCGTTGTATTCGTTATATGCTGAAAGAAACTTTGAAGAGTCGCAAATAATTCAGAAATTTAAAATTGGTTTCATGTTTCAATTTAATTTTAATCTCATTGTAGCATCTTTGGGCAGACTACATTATTGGTAGTCGAAAAGGAAATCGGCCTTTTCCTTGTCTTCAAGACTTTTGATAACCACAAGTTCTTCAAATGATAGAATTTTTATTCCTGTATAGAAAAGGGACCGCTTATAGCAAAATGCCACATACAGAATATTGCATTCATTTTGTAAGTAAATCAAAATATTCGTTGCTTATGTTGGTAGTATGCATAGGCTACTTGGTGACATTACTGATGCGTTATTATGTTGACAGACTAATAGAAGTTGCGAGTGAGGTTTCAGTGTCCTGATGTGTCTGTGCTTTGTCCGATGAACTCCAGTTTTTTCCGTCGTAGCGTGGTTATGTGTTACAAGGGCTTTAGGATACGGGCCCCCTTTGCACAATAGGGCGTACAAATAAGGACTTTCGTTTTCGGATTCGACTGGTCTGTCTCAACGGCTGGGGTTTACGCCTGGGGAGTCTCTCTTAAGGAACCACCCGCAAAAGCTTAGAGCCGCAGCGACGGGGACATTAAGCCAACAACAGTAAGGCATCGGCCGGATCGATGCGCTGCCACGTTGAGAAGGAGGTTCCCGTAAAGAGGGACTTACACACCGCCCGGTTTCCAGTGCCTGGACGGCAGCGCAACCGAGGCGGCTTGAGCTGTTCATATTCTGTCTGTTGCTGAATGTTGATGTACACATTGAGCTAGCCAGGGGTGAGAAAGCCACCGAAATGCGATGTTGTCCGGTTTGTGCCAAACAAGGGATCATAGGGACTAACTAGGAAGCTGGTGATCGATTCATTCGGGATTCATTTGGACAACGGCCTATAACGGACCGTCAAGTACTGTTAGAGTTCTTTTCACGCGCTTTTGCGCCATTGGAAGACGGTGTGGTGTCCGTACTGTTTAACTGATGGATGTGCGGGAAGAAGGATTATCTGGCAGAAGGATTATCTCCTTTCAGTCTATGGAGTTACTAAGGAGAACAACTCCTGTCTTTGAAAGTTAATCCACAATTACGAGGGTAGGGTAAAACTTTCCGGACCTGGACGAGAAAACAATACTTTTTTAAATTAATTTCTATTTATTCCTCAACATAATTTTATTTAGCTCTAAACACTTTTTCCAACGGTGTTCTAATGCGGTTATGCCAGACAGGTAAACCGATTTGTCCAGGTACTCAAAGTACTGTAACGCAAAATTTGAGCAATTGATTGATTAATATAATCAATAATTAATTTATATCATTATGATCATTGATTAGTAATATTCAAATGATTAATTTAACTGTTTCATAAGAGGCCTATCAAGAAGTGTATTACAGCATCGCTCACTTGATTATCGTCAGTAAATATTTTTCCAACAAGCTATTTTTTGAGGTTAGGAAAGAGGTAGAAGTCACTCGGAATTATATAGGTCGACTATATTAAATAATCAACTTCAAATCTTTGATTTTAGCCGTCGCAACAATTGATGTGTGAGGTAATCCATTGTC
This sequence comes from Magicicada septendecula, assembly GCA_034769895.1. NCBI lineage: Eukaryota > Metazoa > Arthropoda > Insecta > Hemiptera > Cicadidae > Magicicada > Magicicada septendecula. Next base: position 51,182,420 of record CM068376.1, read on the forward strand.
TTGGTGAAACAGCACGTTCTGTTTTGCTAAATGGGGCCGTTTTCCTTGATTTCTTGCAGTAGATTTGCATAGTACTCATCATTAGTTGGTTTTCATTTTTAAGATAGTCACTGATGATTACTCCACGGTCGTCAAAAAACAGTCGCCATAATCTTACAGCAGGATTTACCTTTGTCTTCTTTGGAGCTGGTTCGCCTTTCGTGGTCTATTGTTTTGGCTGTTGTTTGGTCTCAGAAGTGTTGTGGTGGACCCAAATCTCATCAACGGTTATTAATCAACGCAAAAATTCAGTTGGATTTTGCGTATAGAGTGTCAAACTATTGGTTGAAACATCCGTTCTATACTGTTTTTGGTCAAGTGTCAGCAAACGAAGCATCCACCTAGCGCACATCTTTGGTGTACACCGACAGTCTCAGTTATCTCACTCACTTTCATTCTACGGTCTATCAAAACGATTTTATGGATTTTTTTTATATTTTGTCTGGCGTAGTCACTTCAATGGGACGTCCAAACACGTGGGTCGTCAGTTGTGCTTGTCCGACCCATTTTAAATTCAGCCGCCCAGCTCTTAATCGTTGTATTCCATGGAAGAGTCCCCCCAGAATTAAATCTACCTTTCAAAAAAGAGATTTAATCACAGCACGAATTTCTATTCTATACAGTGATACCCTAGTCGGCTACAGCGGTGGACTGTGCCATTAATAATAAACAATTCTCTAATGTGAAATCATTAGAGAAGCCTAATGTGAAATCGAATCTAAGCCTACAAAAGATGAATTCATACAGCGCGGTCAAAATAATGAACATAGTGACGCTATCTGTGTACCAGGCCAGGAACTTTGCGCTCTACCCTCGTAAAAACAAAACATTAGCTCTTTGCCATATTTACTAGGCGGTATGTCGTACTAATTCTCTGATAAGTGTCAGATCTATTCCCCAAAATAACACGAGTATAGCAGGCTTGCTTCGATTGCTGAGTACATGTTACTATTGATTTACTCTATGGAGAAATTAAGTAGGCCTAATTCAATATATTCTGTGAGCGATACGATTCCAGAACACAGTTTGTTCAGTCTCTTCACAACTTTGTTCAAATGTAATACGATGTAAATTAGTTTCTTGTTAAAAGTATTGATAACCTTTTATAGAGTTAGAAATAGGCCGCCCATGGAAGTTTAAGAGATTTTGTAATGTCACCAAATACAATAAACATGCTCTTTCTCCCTCCCTCTCTCTCTCTCTCTCTCCCCCCCTCTATTTATATTCTACTGTCTACCTATCTATCTGTCTACCTATCAATCTAATTGTCTGTCTATCTCTCTATCTATCTATCTATATTTTCCTCTCGCTTCCCTTACACCACGCAGATAAGCAACACACACGTATATTCTGTAGGTCTTGTACGAGTTGAGGGCGAACGGTAAAGAGGGGAAGAAACATTCAGCGAAGAGTTTTACCAAAGCATACCAAGCGTAGAAGGCTACTTAGTTTACATATACTGTAGGTCCACATGATCCATGAGCTGGCTTTCCAGACGTCCGTATTTCGCAAGATACGTCTGTATGAGTGTGTCGTTCAACCTGTCCGTATTTATACAAATTTTGTCTGTAATTCAGCATGAATCAATTACTTCGGTATGCCTAACTGACTGAACTTAAGTTAATTAAACGTCTCTATTCTGCAACATGTAAGTCCAGAGAAAATTGGAAGATTGAGTTACACACACACACACGCGCGCGCGCGCGCGCGCACGTCTATTGAACTCCCTAAATTGTAAGATTATTTTTTACACTCCTTTCCATAATACGAATGACGAAACAATACTCTCACTTAGTGACCATTAGCAGACAAAAGAGAGAAATCAATTGTTTGAATTCTATTGAGTAAATAGTAACTATAAAATTCAACTTAAAATAATCTCTTCCATGGTTTAACACCATTGATTTAAAAGTTAAGTGTTTTCACTCTCTGAATAGTATTAAAATTAACAATTTCAGTTATGAATATTTTTCGCTGAGTCAAAGGTTATTGTTTTAAATTGTACTCCTATACTTATATAACTCCTTATTAATATTACATGCATTTCTGTTACTTAAATAATTATAATTTCACTTGTTCATGAAAGCTGTGTAACATTTTTTTGTGTAAAACGAAAAATTTCTTTGACTTTTAAAAATTTGCGTCTGATAAATCCATGGAATCTGTCAGCTTTTCCAACATGAGAAATACTTAGCCTATGTACACAGTCAATGTCGTTAACTCACATGGGCCTCGTGGCGCAATGGTAGCGCGTCTGACTCCAGATCAGAAGGTTTGCGTGTTCGAGTCACGTCGGGGTCATTTACGTTTTTTAACCTTTACTAACAAAATTCCACTATTATTTTGCCATTGATTTCGCTCACAAAACATTTTCTAGGGTTCGACAAAACGCATAATTTATGAGTGGTAGATAATAGCAGAAAAATTATCGATTCAAAAAACAAAAAAATTCTAAGGGGTCTTGAATGTGTACTGACGAAAAGAAACCACTATGATTGTTATTTACAATGCTCAAACTTTTTATCTTCAAAGTGTACTGTTCACTTGGAAATGACGATACTGTTCTGTCTTTATTCCTGTAGATTTTAATAAACAAGTTTAGAAGTGGAATAGTCTAGTGTGTTTTACACTAACGTTAACTATTCAGATATTGATTTGAATTGCCATATCTTGTTATAACAAAAGCAGATTTGCGAGGATTGTATGTGCCAGAGCCGTAAACTAGTTCATTTGATACGGACACTCTCACTTGAATTGTCTGCACAGGAAATTAAACAAAATTATTTGTAATTAATAATCTGTTTGATGAAAGTAAAATTTAGACCCATTGTACTTTCAGTTAACACAATAACATGGAAAAAAACTTGCTGTCAAACCTTCATATATTAGAAATATAAAAATTATATTTTCACATGTGGAAGAGAACATAGCTTATGTTAAGATTGTACTCTAACACGATTTTTTTTATGACGTGTGGTTTATTCGTAGTAGCTTAACAAATGTAATTTTCTTGTCAGAAGGAAGAAGAAATTTACTTTCCTGGGTTTGTCTCCAGTATAAAATACGGTCATTATTGACTTTTCAGTCTCTTAATCTGTTACCATACAAGTTAGTATCTCACCGTCTTGTTTTCTCCGTGTCCAAATATGTTGTCATATATTTTCCACTTTACCATCAGAGACTCTTCTTCGATCATTCTAATGTAATTAATAGAATGGGTTTCATCTTCTCGTCGCCAATTATTAGTATATTAACTTTTAAATTATCACCTTGATACAAGCACTTGACGGCAAGACTCAAAACGACCTGCGGAGATGCACGTCAACCTTTCCTAAGGAATCCAGTTGCAGTCTGTGTAGTAGAGCAAGACAAAAGGTTGCTCATTACTTCAGGACTCGCAACGGATGCTGTCTCGCTCGAAAGATTTCGTTGTTTTAATTGTTAATAACAGCATTTATTTTATTGCGGATGCTGTGGAGCCCACGTCAATTTTAAACCCGACGCGCTTATCTTCAATGAACCCTTTTATAATCAGGTTCCGCAGGATCTTCTGAATCGTGCAGGGTGTATGCTTCTCAGCGGCTTTATTTCCTTCAGTTTGTGCGTTCATGTCTTTCTTTCTGTTTTTTAATCTCCCAACAATGTGTTTGAAGATTGCCACACACCATCTCCGAACTGAAGAACGTGACGGAAAGCATCTTTGTACGGTCATGACGTGCTGTGCTTCGAGTTTACTGTAATTCCCAGACTGTAACACCATATATATCAAAGTGTGACATTGGGAAGTTTGCCGACACTCAGGACAAGTTTTCCAATTGGTCAATATTGGCTTCAAAGTTTAGTGACTCTCCTCGGAACGTCTCATCTGTCTTTCATTTAAGCATGGGACACGAAGATCAGGTGAAAAGTTCGCGAAGCGACACCTATAGCTTAGCGGTAAAACTAAAATGTTTAGTGTGTTGTAAGACTCATACTTAATGTAAACATCGCTTAATTTTTAATTTTCAAATCTATCGAACAATTTATTTATTGTTTACCAGCTGTTCGAAATTTATGCGTCGTGTTTACTTCGAAAATTGGCAAAAAGAACAATTCCTTGTTAAAAGAGGTTTAGTGCCAATAGATATTCTCAACGGAATGGTAAATGTGTTAGCTAATACTACGCCTTCAAAAACAATGGTTTGTAAGTGGGTACTCTACTTTAAACGTGGTTCTAGGAGCAATGTAGGTGATGACCACAGTGGGCGTTCAAAGAATGCGACAAGTCCAAAGAGGCACCTTACGCGAAGAGTTTTTTGACACCAGGTTCCAAAGTTTTACGTTTTTGTCGCTATTACTAAAGACGTTCTTGACAATGTCGTAAAAATAGTTTTTCTCGAAACTGATCTCAATCCTATGACGATTTAAAACCTCTTGTCACTGTTATGTTAATCTGGATTTATGGAACAGGTATGTGGATATTTTCATTGTATATAAATTTTTTAATTGGTAGTGTGGCTGACTTTTTCAGTCGCGCTACTGCATGCGAGCTTGTTCACTAAACACTCATGGTCTTACTTGAATGTGTAAAGTGTGTTGGTTGTTTATAAGCGATGATTATAATTTCATCATTAAACATATAATACGATATATTTAAAGGCCTCTACCTAAATAATATAAAAGTATTCTTCACACATGTATGTAACTATAACATTTTGTCTTTTTTTTTTTGTAAAGGTAAAATTTGGCCCCGTGTCCAACATTTGAAAGGAGCGTTGAGAGATATTAGTTCTGCCAGTTTACTAAAGATACCGAATTTGTATTTTGTACAAAATTTCTTATAACTTGATTCCCTACATAGAATTTTACAATTTTCTTCAAAATTTTGATTTCCATTTATGACCCGTGGTACCCATAAATATAAAAAAAATTCGTAGTAAACGCTACATTCTGATTTAGTTTAGAAGCCCCTTTAGTCTGACAACCTTATAGTTTTACAATTTTCAAATTTTTGATCACTGTTTAGGGCTCTGGTGTCCTGAGACTTCCAAAACTGTACACTACGTTTAGGTTTTGGTTAACATTTCGTTCGATTTGATACCCCACATGGACTTTTGCGGTTTCTCACAATTTTTATCACCCTCATAGGCTTCCTTCCCACGCCCCTGGTAAACTACCCCTTTCCCTTAACCGATCTTCACCAAAACCAACAGGTCTTGAGTACTCTACAATTCAGGGCTGTATGCAAAAAATTATTTGATTCTGTTTGAATTTGCGGCTCTTATCGTTTGCCATAATAAATACCTTTGTTAAAATATAAAACGTTGCAGGTAAACTACCCCTTTCCATTAACCGATCTTCAACAAAATCAACAAACCTTGAGTTTTGTATAACTCAAAAAGGTATGCAAAAAGTAGTTGATTCTGTTTGAATTTACGGCAGTTATCGTTCGTCATAGAAAAAATTACCCTTGTTAAAACATAAAAGGTTGCAGGTAAACTACCCCATTCCCTTCACCGATCTTCAACAAAATCAACACACCTTGAGTTTGGTATAATTAAAAAAGGTATGAAAAAGACTAGTTGATTCTGTTCGAATTTACGGCTGTTATCGTTTTCATTAGGAAAAATTACCCTTGATAAAAACAAATGTTGCCGGTAAACTACCCCTTTCCCTTAATCGATCTTCACCAAAAACAATAGGTCTTGTGTACTCTACAAATCAATGCTGTATGCAAAACATTATTTGATTCTGTTTGAATTTGCGGCTATCGTTTGCCATAGAACAAAATTACCCTTGATAAAAAAACGTTGCAGGTAAACTACCCCTTCCAGTTAACCGATCTTCACCAAAAACAACAAGTCTTGAGTACTCTACAAGTCAGGGTTGTATGCTAAAAATTGTTTGATTCTGTTTGAATTTGCGGCTTTTATCGGTTGCCATAGAAAATACCCTTTTAAAACATGAAACTTTGCAGGTAAACTACCCCATTCCCTTAACCGATCTTCAACAAAATCAACAGACCTTGAGTTCTGTATAATTCAAAAAGGTATGCAAAAGAGTAGTTCATTCTGTTTTAATTTACGGCAGTTATCGTTCGTCATAGAAAAAATTACCCTTGTTAAAACATAAAATGTTGCAGGTAAACTACTCTATTCCCTTAACCGATCTTCACCAAAACCACAGATCTTGAGAACTCTGCAATTCTGGGCTGTATGCAAAACATTATTTGATTCTGTTTGAATTTGCGACTCTTATCGTTTGCCATAAAAAATACCCTTTTAAAACATAAAACGTTGCAGGTAAACTACCCCTTTCCCTTAACCGATCTTCACCTAAAACAATAGGTCTTGAGTACTCTACAGATCAGGGTTGTATGCAAAACATTATTTGATTCTGTTTGAATTTGCGGCTCTTATCGTTTGCCATAGAAAATACCCTTTTAAAACATAAAACGTAGCAGGTAAACTACCCCTTTCCCTTAACCGATCTTCACCAAAATCAACAGGTCTTGCGAACTCTACAATGTAGGGCTGTATGCAAATAATCATTTGATTCTGTTTGAATTTGCGGCTGTTATCGTTTGCCATATAAAATACCTTTGTAAAACATAAAACGTTGCAGGTAAACTACCCCTTTCCCTTAACCGATCTTCACCAAAAACGACAGATCTTGAGATCTCTACAATTCAGGGCTGTATGCAAAATATTATATGATTTTGTTTGAATTTGCGGCTGTTATCGTTTGCCATATAAAATACCTTTGTAAAACATAAAACGTTGCAGGTAAACTACCCCTTTCCCTTAACCGATCTTCACCAAAAACAATAGGTCGTGAGTACTCTACAAATCAGGGCTGTGTGCAAAAAATGATTTGATTCAGTTTGAATTTGCGGCTGTTATCGTTTGCCAAAAAAAATCTACAGACACATAGACAGACATACACACAGACACACAGACACACATACACACAGACAGACACACACACACAGACACTTTTGGAAAAATGACTTTTTTTCATGTTTTGAGTGTAGTACAATCAGAATCTGCAATAATCTCGAATACGATTTTTTTTGCCATCACCATACTTCCATTTCCTTAAGGAACATGGAAGTAAAATAATCGAATACTGTATGAATGCTGTCGTTAATAACATTACTGACAGCCAAGCAATGAAAAAGGAGATTTTCGCAACATTGTACAATCTTCCAGATTTACTTACAAAACGTTTTAACCACTAAAAATCGTCTGTGGGCGTCTTTACGTGTAAATTAAAGTAATTAGTAATTAGTAATAATTACGTGTAAATTACTAATAATTACTGACATTAGATACTAAGTTAAATACTTTTGAAGATAGTATATTTAAAACCTTTTCTTATACTCTATGTGCAAATATAGATTTAAAAAAATATTTTCTTTAACTTAAATTGAAAATTCTTCAGTGAACATAGGCTAAGTTGCATTTATGCCATAATTTTTTCATACCCACAAATTAGGTGATATGAGTTTTAAATGTTTTTCAGCTATATGTATAATGTTACTAATAACAGTAACAGTATATATTGTGGTGAGAGAAACGGATGCGGAAAAAATATATTTAAGTCAATTAGGAGAGTAATTTCTATAAATTCTTATATAAATATACAAGACTCGATAGCTTTTTACGTTGTTCTAATAAGCAGTTGCGTTAATTACTATCAGTGACACTAAGTTTGTTTGAAAGTAAAGATCAACGGTACATTCATTCGAAAACTTCAACTATTTGCAATGTCCAAAATGTTCACCGGTAGCAAGTTATTTACAAACGATTTGTAAATATGTTCTTTTATAAAATTAGGACATATTTTCACTTTTAGATTTCATTATTTTGAAATGAAATAAATAACATATGCGACTATAAAATTTTTTTTATAAGTAGTAACTAAACATACGAGTAACACAACCGAATGGACGCAGATATTTGTGACCTTTAATGTGTTTAATAAAGAACTAAATGTTGCTACCATTTCTTAATGTAGCGGTAACGCAATATAATTGATTTAAAAACATCTCGATACTGCCACAGCCAAAGGATGACAGGCGGAAACATATTGTGATCTTAAAACTGTGGTACTGGTAGTTTCAACGAATGAAACCTACTCGCCGTGGGTCGTCATTCTGCTGTCGGTATAGCCGCTCTTTGATGTGCAGAAAAATGTGAAATCGGAACTACGTAGTGGAGATAAAAAATTAATTACGAGTGAAAACAGTTGCTTTGATTGCCGATGTTAACGGTTTAAATGTGGAAGCTGTAACATGTATTACCTATAATATGATTTAATATGTGTGAGAATCTAACGAGAAATTACATAATTTATCAAATTTAAAATTAATTGTGAAGGGACTATGGTAAATATTACAAGTACGGAAATGTTTACATTACACTCATTAAGTGGAAAGGTTTATATCACATTAAATATTTACATTTCACTCACAGATTAACTAACATGCATTCTACAACTTTTGCTTATTATATTTTTAGTTAGAAATATGCGTAACACAGATTAACATCATAATAATTATATTGTCTTGGATTTGTTGTTACTATTCTCTTGTTTATATTGTCTTCCAAGTTGTCCATCGTTTCCATTAAAAATTATACTTCACTTATTATTTATTTTGTGTTTGATTTTATTTAAATACGGTGTATTATTTTACATTTGGCAAGTACAGTAGAAAATCGGTAATGGAAATTTATCATACTCTATATTATTGTCACATTAGAAAATTAACTCAGCATCGGCTCAGAGGAGGTAAACAGAAATACTTTGTGGACAACTTAAAATTGTTTGCGTGTACAAGCTTGAACGTGTGAAAATTAATCGTGTCAGCAGTTATTCTATTAGAAAGAAAGAACTTAAATTGCCCGATTAGTTACTGCAGGCTACGAGTTTCAACTCCTCGGAGACAATACAGTATTATCGGTATTCTGATTTAACAACGATTTTTCGACAAGAAGCCGACCATTCTAAACTGATTTTTACGAGAAAAGTGCGTGATTTGACTGTTGCAAAAGAAAGGGAAAAATTAGTTCAACGTAAAGCCGCGTTTACACAGAGTGTTGTGAACAAATTTTTACAATTTTTCTGTTGTAAAGTTATATGTTGACAACCAATGCTGGAAACCACAATACTAGTTTGTTTTTATTTTTGTTTGCAACATACAACTCAAACCTAACTTGACTTTACTTCAGTCTTTCTTCAGTTTCACTTCAAGATGTCGAGTGTGGAGGATGTTGTACTTGCTGCAGCAGCTCGTGTGATTTTGCCGAAACAACGGACACCAAGAAGATACTGGGTCAGACCGTCATTAAAAGCGAGAGCTAAGTATAATGGAACTGAGCGTTTGAAGGATATAAATAGAGACGACATTAATCCTTTGTCAGGTCAATTGAGATCTGATGGTAGTTAAATTTTTTTTTTCAATGTTTTCAATGCTGCAACACAAGTTTACAACAAATGTTTAGAACTTCCTTTGATCTTTACCGACTTTATTGGAAAACAAAATTTATGTTTTAAAGACGGAAAATCTGTTGACAACACGAGATGTTTAAAACAAATTACCTACCGTTTTTTGAAATGTTGTCATCATTTGTTCACAACACGTGTTTTTAACACCGGTGTAAATGTGGATTAAAATTATGAAGTTTTAAAAAAAGTAAAATTGTAATTTTCGTGAGTAATTTGTAAGCAAAGTACGTTCTGTAGTTAAGTGAAACGCTCATATGCACTGATGTTTTTTGTTTGAAAAAATGTAGTTGTGTTTAAATGTGTGTATCTGTGTGTAATATAAAATAAACATTTCATAATGGAAGTGAAATAATGTACGATACCGTAAGGTGATTCAATAACATCGCATTTAACGCGCAACTTCCAGTTCAGTAAAGTGAGTAGGCTACTGTATACTTATATTTTCCTAACTTTGAATTACGTATATAAATTTATATTGAATTGTACAGTAATTAATCATACCATTTATTTTTAAGCGCGTGTAGTTTTTTTTTGTTATTCCGAATTTCGCCTATTTTCCCAAATCGTCACCTCTATTCTCCCGAACGTGGACTATTTAGCGAGTTTCTACTGTAATTTAGTTAACACTGACTTCACATGAATCGTTTTTTTATACAGTTAAATACATCATTTCACTTACTACTGGTAGTTTTTCTTGTATGAAAAGTATTCGTACAAACACACAGATAAATGGAAGTAGACGCTATATACGTAATATATTGTTTGGCAAATGTGATATTGTGATATTGTGATATTGTGATATTGTGATATTGTGATATTTATTATTCACTGTCACAACCACTTGTATTGACGTGTTACGTCATCTGATGGTATCGGACATCATTAGTTACCCCATCACTTTTTCATATTTCGTAGAGACACTGAGGCACTTTTATTAAACTCATTGATTGCCAAATAAGTAGAAAAGAGATTGAATATGTAGCCTACAGTTCACAGATTTTGTCAATTAAACGCGAGCATGTATTAAACTTTGTTTTCTTCTTATTTATAGTGATATTGATACCAAATATTAAAAAAATATAATTATCTAATTATGAACACACATTCATGACTGTTTCACAGAACGACAAAATGTTGGGAGGATCAAGCCTTTGTTCACTTACATCAGGACTCTGCGATAGCAGAGGTGAAAAATATACGATTAGAAAGCTTTCACGGTTTTTGATAGACGCTTCTTCCTCATTCTGCTTTTATCACGTTGAATCGAACGTCGATTTCAATGATAATTATTGATAGATTATAATTGTATGGTAATCACGCGCGCGTGTGCACCGCGTCCATGCAATGGGACAAGCACTTCAGCAAATCTATAAAAAGGCCTTATTTATTATGGGTCAACATTTATTTGTTGAGAGAGTGAGTGAGTGAGTGAGTGAGAGAGAGAGAGAGAGAGAGAGAGAGAGAGAGAGAGAGAGAGAGAGAGAGAGAGAGATGGCTACTTCCGCGTGCAGAACAGGAACATCTTGCTGCGCGGAAGTCATGTAGTAGTTTTTTATATGTATTAATACTAAGCAATTCTGTCACATATATTACAAATGGATCAGTTCAGAAGGGGCGCCGTGTTTGCTTGTGCCTTTTGAAGGGCTGACGCAATTAAGTTTGTCATAAAAATGACAAACCCTTGCCACTACTGTTCTCTCGTCAGGTACGCTTCTGATTCAGCTTACCGTGGCCACTTACGTGTAGAGATGGCAAGAGGTCATTCGCTCAGTGTCTTAACTTGCTCCTTCTCACTAGCCTTTTAAGGGCCGAAAGAGAAGTATGTTGGAAATCACTAAGGGACGTACATCAGCTGTGGAATACTATTAGGTACTCTGTTTGTATGTGTGTGTGTGTGTGTGTGTGTGTGTGTGTGTGTGTGTGTGTGTGTGTGTTTGTGTGTGTGTTGCAAACGACGGGCTGGGCTAACAAAAAAATTGCAAAGGTTTTGGGTGAGCGGTTAATAGATTTACTAGGCATGCTAACTATTTATACACATCAATTTATTAATTGTTCTCTTCACAAACTTTAAAGAAATGAAGTTCTATTTTTAGCACTTAATACTTACAATATGATGATAAAAAGCAATTTTTGTAGTTTAATTTCCATAATACAATGAACAAATTTTGTGTATTAATCTCTAATTCGGTAGTCAGTTTTTTATTACAATATTACAGCTACAAAACACATCATTTCCAACTGATGTAATAAAGGGAATTAAAGGACTTTAACCATTACGAATCTCTAGATGTGTAATAAAACTAGATGCTATAAACACTTCAAAGCTAACACCGGTTTCCCTGTCACTCGCATATAGCTTATCGAGCGTTTAGCTAAGCGTGGTAGAATGATATCGGTCTCCATACTAGAAACGTTTGCTTTTATTGGATAAAGATCTTATCATTGACAGTCGCTTACACGCCGCAATGTCACCTTTATATAGCCGAAGAAGACGTGTGCCGTTCGTGGGAAAAGCGTCTAGTAACTCGAATTTTCTCAACTTATATTTTTCTGTCCTTTGCGTTTCTCTGACTCCTGTTTTCCATACCTGCACTTTATTTTGGTAATTTCAAGCTGTATCCAAGTAGAAGTTTCTAAAAGGGAAAACGATATCACTCTGACTTACCCGCCATATGTAAAAGTGTAGTGTGGACACTTGTGATCTCGAGGAGTCCCGAATATGTTCCGAATTTTATAAATTGTTATTATATTTTGTAAATATTTTATTTATAAGAACAGTGTATAAATATTCGTGTAGGAATAATTATCAATATATACGTCACTTTTATTTAATATTCATAATAGAACAAAAATAATGTGAACAACTCTTTAATATAATTTGTAACATTTTGTTTCATGAATTTTCTTAAATTCCCTTAAATTTGTAGACTCTTTATTTGCTTGGTCCAATAGTAAACGTAGTATATTGATGCCAAATATTAAAAAAATATAGCCTAGTTATCTAATTATGAACACACATTCATGAATGCTTCACAGAACGACAAAATGTTGGGGCGATCAAGCCTTTCATCACGTTGAATCAAACGTCGATTTCATTGATAATTATTGATAGATTATAATTTTATGGTAATCAAGCGCGCGTGTGAACCGCGTCCATGCAATGGGACAAGCATGCTAAGGCAACAAAGGCTAGCAAACCTATAAAAAGGCCTTATATGTAATGTTGTGCACTGCCGTCTTGCCTTATCACTATTCCCGGTATATTTCTCATTGCCGTCTGTATCAGTAACAAAAAGTTTTTGTGATTCGCTCAGGATTATTTATCTGTCTAAGCAGGAGTGGCCAAGCCAAGAACCGGAGCTCGATATTTCATCAGACTAAAACGTACACTAATAGGCCTACTACTCAAACTAAATGAAAATTATATTCCTGTTGGAGTTTGGAAATCAATGGGAATGAAAAGTTCTAATTAGTATATAATTATTAGGATCTTTTCGGTTAAGTAGCAGCATGCAGTGAGCAATTACTCTACGTAGCAATCGCCAGGAGCAACGCATTTGCCCCTCCAACGCATTTTGCAGCTATTCCATGGTGACAGCATGCCCTGCGACTGTATGCCACAATCGCAAGTGTAGTAGTATCGTTGCGTATCATGAATTTCCTTCAGTTAGCAGCACAGGTTCCCGACAAAGATTCAGCGATACAGTTTCTAAGAGACAAAAATATTTTACATAACCCAAGAATTAGTACGAACGGCGATCAAATGAAACTGTAGGGTAAAGTACCCATATTTCGGATACCTTAAGGATTCTTATTATTTAACACTCAAAAAATTAGTAAAATGACATATAATTGTACCGAAATATAGTTTGTCATGTATACTAAACAACCCTTTGTGTACTTGTGTAAAAAGTAGTAAATTATTATGCATAAAAATAAATAACGAAAGTATTACAAAAATAATGCACTAGTTAAGGGTTTCCCAATTTCGGATAGCGTGGTTCCTAATTTCGGATAGGGTATTTTAGTACTCTAAAAACCAAAATTTTTAATGTGATAATTAATCCTTATTTAGCTGTATATGTTTTTATAAGTTAAGTTTCTCATTATTAAAAATTAATTAGTAGACTACATTGTAAATTGTAAGTCATAAAACAAACACTACAATTATTTCACACTTATTCCGCACTTTTTAAAACCATTGGTAGGAGTAATTGTCTCACCATAAATCGATAGCTTGAGAGTAGTATTTTTCGTATATAGACGAATACAGTCTTCTGTCGACGTTACCACTGTTTACATAATCTAACAAAGTAGATTTGGGAACATTAAAAGTTTTTTATGCCTTCAAATATCCCATTTTTTTGGCTTTTAATTGCTTCTACACGGAAGCCTCTTATGGCCAGGTTTTTCTTATTTTCTTGCTCATCTGGAATAAAGTATAAAATAATATTAAAGCTCTGTAAAGTTTCCTAATTTCGGACGGTCGGAAATAGGAACCCCATTAGTATCCAAAATTGGGCAACCTGACTCTTTCAGTAAAGATGGCGATCATAAAAGAAAACTACGCTTTTCAAATAACCAAAACCTACACCGAAATGTAGGCTACACTGTTAACATTATATTGAGTAAGTGAGAAGAATTTAGAATCTCACCTTTACGCACCAGAGCTTATGTTCTGCACACCAAATATTACACCAGTTGACGACTGAACACAAAAACAATTCCTAGAACTCAACTATTAATCCGACGCTGACGAACTACACAACACAGCGCTAGTTAGGCGGGAATAGTTTCCTAATTTCGCATACGCTCCGCCAGTGTGCACTGATAACTTTGTCAGTTATCACCATTTCCGAAATTAGGAAACCATCCGAAAATAGGGAACCTTACCCTATACGACAGGTAAAGACCGTTGGGTATGTTCTACAAAGGACTGTCGGGAATCCAAACAAGTGCGACAGGATACATTACTAAATAATTCTCGATTAGATTTCCGCACAATCGTATACTTCATTTACTGTTGTAGTAAGGAGTACACAACCGGGCAATACTGTCAAGATGAGTTGGAAATGAATCACTTCACATGCATGGATTGGAATTCATACATGCGAGAAGTGTGTGATAACCATTTTATATAAATATAAAAATACAATATAAAAAATTAATAAAAATATAAATATAAAAAATATGTCAAAATGAAAATAAAAATACAAACTGTCGCTGGTTATCGCTACGCGTGGAGGGGAAAATGCTTTCTTACTGGCGATTGCTACGTAGAGTAATTGCTCACTGCATGCTGCCACTTAACCGAAAAGATCCAATTATTTTAATGAGTATTATGCATAAGGAAATTAAATGAGTGAAAAAGAGTTTTAAGTAATATTTAGCTAAATAAATTAAAATTTGTGATCTTAATGTTATAAAATTGTAAAAATTATGTTACTACTGAATTTTGTTTTAAAAGCAATAAGTTAAGTAAGTATTAACTTTGTTCTGAATATTTCCATTGATTCTGTGAAATTTTGAAACTCGGCCCATGAGTTGTCAATGATTGTTCAGATTTAAAATGTATTTAAAACAGCATGTTCATCGCAACATATGGTCCACCAGTACCGGATCTAACTGCTATTTCAATATACATATTGTGTTGTGGTCTCCAAGTTGCATATAAATAATTATAGTTAATATTACCTCGTGTATCCGGGTACACTGGTGCTCCTCTTTGCAACTTCACTGTTTTTAAGCGCACAGCTATTTCAAGGTACGTAAAAAACTTAAGAACAGTTCAGAATGACGAACTTTAAGCGTCGCAAGAGAGTTATAGTGCGTGCTCGTCTTCGGACATTAGTGCATCGTAGCTGTGCGCGCCTGTGTATTGTTCGGGTTTTCAAACTGTTAACTTGTAACCCGCAAAATTCATTAACTTGCGAATTAAATACGCAAAATTGCGGTTTGCTGTAAGTTCGTAAATCTCTTCCGAACAATCTTCTGCATGCAGCTCAGACAGAATTCGACAGGTCCGACGCACCTATGGAGAGGCAGACAGACGAATATTATCATATCGCATTGCAGAGATCCGACGTCACGAGCCTGCAACAGATAACAGATAACGACCAGTTCTACTTAACGACAACTACATCATCCTGGTCAACTCTCATCCGACAACATCGCTGATTTTCTCCACAACTGTATGTAGCCTTATCTCTACCTAGTGAAAGTTCAAGTAAGACGTTTTCTCCATGGTATGTTTTGAATTATTATGTACTTATTAATAGTATTCATTAATGCATGGACTATACTCATTATATTATGTTGTTTACTCTTATGTGTAATTTGTTTGCAATTATTCAATTATTTGTAATTCTTATTCAATTATTCTATTTATTATTATTCAATTATTTAACTATTAATAAGTAGTTATATTGCTGATAACTGAGTTGCCTGTCCTACTTTCGTTTCACGCTTTAATACGCTCGATATGGCCGAAAGCAAACAGCCCATAACGCAAAGGGCCGTTATTAAGGCCTCGATAACAAGAATCAATATATTCGCGGATTCTTTTGATATAACAAAAAATGACGTCCACGGGTTGCATGTTAAATTAAGATCGCTGGCGGATCTCCAACGCAAATATGATACGATACAGTCCGAACTCGAGTTGTCCGAGGACGCTGTTTTTGACGCGAATAGCGATCGAATCCAGGTCGAGGATGATTTGTGTATAATCGAGTGCAAACTGCACAATCTTATAGAGAGATTTTCGACTCATCTTGCTGAAAATTCTAATACTATTGCTAATGACAGTAGAACGGAAAGATCCGCTCATGTCACGCAGCTGGAGCCCATTAAAATCCCGGAGTTTAGCGGAAATGTTATGCAGTGGCAATACTACATACACATATTTAAAGATTTGGTAGATTCTCGTTTGGATCTCACCAATATATAAAAATTTCATTATTTACACAATTCATTGAAGGGTGAAGCGCTCCAAGTTATACAATCGCTGCCTATAACCGGTGAGAATTATGGCGTAGCCATGGGGTTACTCAAGACTAGATTCGACAATAAGCTGATTACCGCCATCCACCATGTCGAAGATATACTTAGAATCAATTCATTCGATAGGAAATCGGTGGGTAACATATCCAAATTTCTTAATAAAATAAGCGCAACCATAAACGCCCTCAAGGTTATGGCGTTACCCGTAAATATTTATGAGCTTATTGTCACTCAGATGTTAGCGTCGAAATTGGACCCGAATACTTCCAAACGTTGGATGGAGTCACTCTCTAACAACAACTTTCCCGATTTTGAAGGGTTGATTGAATTTTTAACCAATAGGAGATCTTTGCTGGAAACCATGGCGGCAGGTTCCGAGAGTGGTCGGGCAGGCAGCACAGCAAAGCCTAAACAAGTGATAAAATATGCAAACAACTTAAAACAAGGCAAGGTGGTCAAGTATCATGCTAATTCTAAAAATATTCAATGTGTAATGTGCAGTGCTAACCACCACTTGTATACATGTAAACAATTTGAGGGGTTAACCATTAAAAAACCTAAGGCGTTTTTAATTAAAAATAAATGTTGCTTTAACTGCTTGCGGGTGGGACATTCTGTAAATGAATGTAAAAACAAGCACACTTGCAAAACTTGCTCTAAGAAGCATTACTCCTTAATACATACAGCACAGGGCACCTACTGTGCCCTCAAACTAAAAACTAATAGGAATATACTATTGTCTACGGCGTTATACAAGACCCTAGACAATTCTGGTAAACCCCGCCTTTGCAGAATTTTACTGCACTCTGGTAGCCAGGCGAATTTTATTACACACCCCTTTGCTAAAAAACTTGAATTGAATTTTGTAAAAAATGAGTTGCCAATTACAGGCATCAACAATCCGTCCTGCCGGTCCCACCACAACACCACTATTACCTTACAATCGCGGTATGAGAATTTCAATTTTAGCGCACAATGCTCAATTCTACCCAATCTTACGGACAATCTCCCCACGGAATCTTTTGATCCTGCGCAGTTGGGATTGCACGAGGGTATATTCCTAGCGGACCCAAACTTCAGCACGTCCTCGAGCATTGACGTTCTGCTAGGAACCCAATTCTTCTTGAGTTAGATTAAGCCCGGCAAATTTGTCAGGGACGGGAACTTCCCCATTCTTCAGGAAACTAGACTGGGTTACATTGTGTCCGGAAATCTTTCTTTCAGATTCAAATCTCCTTATCGTGCTTCGTCATTTATTGCGAAAAATGACAATAAGGGGCTCACTTCTAAGGTTGAGAAATTCTGGCAGGTCGAGGAGTATCCTGTTGATTTGCTCTCAGCTGCCGACGAGTCATGGGAGGGACACTTTGTACATAACACGCTGAGAGATAGTAACGGTAGATTTGTTGGTAGGTTGCCCCGTAGGGCTGGTGATGTGGCTCTGGGCGATTCGCTGGCCCATGCTAAACAGCGTTTTCAGACACTTGAGCGTAAACTCATGAAGAATCCTGAATTGAGGCATGACTATTCCAAGTTCATCAAGGAGTACCAACTGCTGGGGCACATGTCCCAACGACAATTTGGTTCATCGCTCCAAGGTGTACTACTTACCCCATCACGCGGTTTTCAAAAACTCAAGTCTGACTACAAGGCTCCGCGTGGTATTTGATGCTTCCGCAAAATCCTCTAATGGGCGTTCGCTTAATGATACTCTACTGGTAGGGCCGACAATAGCAGCAAGATGTTTTTTCTATTATACTTAGATTTAGGACCCACGTCTACGGCTTAACGTCCGACATCGAGAAGATGTATAGACAAATTTTGGTTGATTCAAGCGATTGTAACCTCCAAAGAATAAATATAATTTAGCTTGACCGTCTTTGTGACTGCTTATTTCTTTCTCCTGGTACTAACGCGTTTCGGATTATTTCAATCCATCATCAGAGTGTAATAAAATCAGTCGATTATGACTTCGTTGCAAATATTAAAAGTAACACAGAAATATTCATACACATGTCCCACAAGTATGATATGTGTATGAATATTACATACACATAATTCAATATAATCGACTGATTTTATTACACTCTGATGATGGATTGAAATAATCCGAAACGCGTTAGTACCAGGAGAAAGAAATAAGCAGTCACAAAGACGGTCAAGGTAAATTATATTTAATAATAACCGTGACGCGGATACCAATACAATGGCTTCCAAAGAATACTTTGGCGGGATTCCCCCGACTTGAAGTTGAAACATTTCGTGCTCAAGACTGTGACTTATGGCACAGCCAGCGCTTCATTTCTTGCTACCAGGTGTCTATTCTAGGTTGCTAATGGCAATCTTAATCAGTTTCCCTTGGCATGCCGAGTTATTGCTAACGACTTCTACGTCGATGATTTAATTACCGGCTGCGATGATATAGATGAGCTCAAACGGTTGAAATCGGATGTAAGCAAATTACCTCGACAGTATGGGTTTCCCCTGTACAAATGGTCTTCTAACAGCCAAGAAATCATAAGCCAATGCAGCACTGCCATACCCCTAATAAACAAGGGTAAAAATGTGAGCACTTTAGGGCTACTATGGAACAGCGGTTCCGATAAGTTTGTTTATAAGACAGCGATCAAACCTTGTCATGAGGCGTTTACCAAGAGAACTGTTCTTTCAGTAATCGCGGGCATTTATGACCCGTTGGGTCTACTTGGTCCCGTAGTTTTTCTATATAAACGTTTCATGCAGCAGCTCTGGAAATCAAAAATGAATTGGGATGACATCTTATCAGATTCTCTTCTCCCTACATGGAGGGAATTGTATAGTAAACTGAACTATCTCTGTTTTTCAGAGACATAGCTAATACTCACCGCACCGCAATTAGTAACAGTACTGTTTCTATTCTTTCTACGTGTAGTGTAGAATTTACAATATGTAGCAGTGTACATTCTTACAGGATGTGCAATATAACAAGCGTGACACACAGTGTAATGCTTGAAATAGTTAACACTCCATAGCACACAAAATCTAACTGTCCGTACACAATACCGGTATAGGCCTTTACACAAACGATAAAATCTTGGGAAGGAGTGGGGTAGCCAAGAGTGTTACAACCTCCTCCTACTGGGTATATATCAGTGGGAGTCTTGTAAGTAACGTCCAGTAAAACCTTCTTAGTTTAAAAACTATGGACAGAGGTAAATTCCCAGGACTTTCAAGAGAATGATGAAAGGAGTTATATAGGAATACGTGGTAAACTCCCCGAGTTGTATTCTTAATTACACTCTTTTGAAGGACCACGATTGATTGTGTCAAGTGACCATGTTGATTAGTGGTAAATCGAATTACAGATAATTATCGGTAGTGACGATCGATATAATGTAGTATCGGAGTAGTATATGAATTTATTAATTTAACATAAAGGGGCACTTTGAATAAAACATTAAAACATTCTTCAGTAACCAGTACTAAAAACAAGAACGCAATTAGTCTTCTATATTTAAATAATTTTTGAAGCTAGTAAAATGAAATTCCCAATTTGTGCCCTATTATGTTTAATTTTTTCTGAATTGAAGAAAATCGCAATGCGAGGTATCATTATAGCATAAACTTCAAGTTTCATATAACGTATAGCAATTTACGGAAGTTAAATGTTAGTCCTCGTTTGGTCTTATCGTCCTTATTAAAGTTTTCCCCGTTATCCACACTTGACGTTTACGACCTCGCTCGTAAACATAGACATTTTTTTAAGGCGTCCTAGCACGAACCACTCAATTAAAAATGACTTCGGAACTTCATATACCGTTTCCAGATTCATGCTACTGGTAACAGGTATACGTTGCCATTTTACACACCACTCACCAACCGTTCTCCCCATAATTATCATAGAATTATTATCTCTGTGTACCAAACAATAACGATCCCTATAAATAATAATAATAATAATAATAATAATAATAATAATAATAATAATAATAATAATAATAATAATAATAATAATAACAGACATTACGGTATGTAATGAGCAAATTATACTTTCTTGTTTTAAGCCTGGAGGGCAACAACTTTGCCAAGGACAGAAGGGTCTGACAGCTGCGGGAGTGGTCGTTATTCGAACAAACTAATAATAATAATAATGATAACAATAATAATAATAATAATAATAATCTTTTAAATTCATGTTTATTTACCAATTTAATTTATTCGGCATTAAAATAAACTAAGTTTTATTTCACCAAAGAACGGTCGTGTAACAGAGCATGCTCAATAACTAGTACATTTATTGGAAGTGGACTCGGACGAAGCAGTCTCAAGGGAAGGTTTGTGTCGTAGGGATAGTGGTAGGATTCGGGGGTTGTTGCCTAGCAACTGGAGTCCTCCCCAGGTAATCCCCTCTACCTTACACTATATTGTAAAATGGCCACTTAACGGTACAACGTACTGATAAATTAAATGGATAAATAATTATTTACAGACTTTTCATTGAAATATCGATTACAATTATAGGTTAGACTATTTATTTAAGGATTCTCTGTACAGATAAAGAATTTAAATGGCATGAAGAGGGGCTCCAGGAGACGAACATCTACGAACGAATCCGACGTTAATGTAACACAGCCACATAGGGGTGTATAGAACGGTCGTGTAACAGAGCATGCTCAATAACTAGTGCATTTATTGGACGTGGACTCGGTCGAGGCAGTCTCAAGGGAAAGTTTGTGTCGTAGGGGTTGTTGTAGGAATGCGGGGTTGTTGCCTAGCAACTGGAGTCCTCCCATGATAATCCCCTCTACCGTACACTATATTGTAAAATGGCCACTTCACGGTTCAAAGTATTGATAAACTAATCGTTAAAGAGCATATTATCTTATTTGGAAACTATAATGTTTATAATGCAAATTATAATTATGAAATTGTAATCATACTTGTAATAATGAAAATACTGCCAGTCATTTAGTCAGTCCTGGAATGGTGCTACCCTTACACGATGCCTCATTATTTGACTAAATATTATTGAATAGTTTTTTCTTAATGACATTTTTATTTTTAAATACAGTCTTAAGTAATGTCTGATGGTTGAAAATATTTCGAAAATAAAACAGCCCTCTGGATTTCTTTCCCATCTTTTAATCTGCTTCTGTCCTCTACAGGAACCGAGTTTCTTTGCTGCGTCTTCCTTCTATGACAGCCACATGTCACTGTCTGCCTACGTGTGTTTCTTCTTCTAATCTCTCTCTCTCTCTCTCTCTCTCTCTCTCTCTCTCTCTGATATACTCTTTAACGTTTCTCTTACTGACTACTTTTCTCAGTCTCTATATCAGACTCTCTCCCCCACTCGGTCCTCGCCTCACTCTCTCATTTTCTATTTCTCTTTTCTCTTTTTGTCTCCAAGTGTCTGTGCTATTCATGTTAAATTACTTGTATTTGCTTACACTTGTACGTCTCAATATATATAGTTTCATAATTTCTACTCCTTAAGTAAATATTTGTCTATTTGTCTCTTTCCTTTACTTCGTCCGTTGATTTTTTCTTCCCACTGGTTTCTTATAACCTCTTTCTTCTACGTCTACAT
Source organism: Magicicada septendecula (assembly GCA_034769895.1). NCBI lineage: Eukaryota > Metazoa > Arthropoda > Insecta > Hemiptera > Cicadidae > Magicicada > Magicicada septendecula. Next base: position 51,204,516 of record CM068376.1, read on the forward strand.
AGTTCTGTTTTTCTCACTCTTTCCGTAACTCTCTGTCTGTGTTTGTATCTTTCTCTGTCTGTCTCTGTCTGTCTGTCTGTCTCTCTCTGCCTCTGTCTCTCTCTCTCTGTCTCCCTCTCTCTCTGTCTCTGTCTGTCTGTCTCTCTCTCTCTCTCTCTCTCTCTCTCTCTCTCTCTCTCTCTCTCTCTCTCTCTCTCTCTCTCTCTCTCTCTCTCTCTCTCTCTCTCTCTCTCTCTCTCTCTCTCTGTCTCTGTCTGTCTGTCTGTCTGTCTCTCTCTCTCTCTCTCTCTCTCTCTCTCTCTCTCTCTCTCTCTCTCTCTCTCTCTCTCTCTCTCTCTATTCAGTCGTTTACTGTTTCTCTACGTGACATACGTATTTATATTTATCACTTCGATTATTTTAGTTTCTGCTTCTTTCTTCTATTGTATTTTCTCTGCTGTCTCTCGTCAGTTATAGAAATCCGACGAGAAAGTCATTAAATCATTAAATACAAATATTTATTAGGACCGTTTGTTGCCGAGTGGTAATGCCATTGCATACGATAAGCAAAACGCTATTTGACAACAGAGCGTGAGAAGACCGGAGACACAATAAACGTTTTAAATCCGGTGTTGCTTGAGTCGCATCGCACAAACAACGGTTATCACGTGTTTAACAGCAGAAACGCAGAATAAGACTACACATAAATTGGCATAACGCCACTGGGCGCCATGAAAATCGGAGCCAACAAATTCGATTTGCGTTTACTGTTGCACGCAGTTCTGGCAGTCACGGCAGCTGGTTTGCTCATTGGCTACAGCAATAAATATAATCAGCGTTTCACAAGACTCTATTGACCAGTTTTCTCGGTATAATTTTACCTTAACTATACTTCTAATTTGTATATTCTATCAAACGCATATTTTATTCACTGCAGAATACAGAATAAGTAGCTTTACCGAAACGGTATCTAATGTAATTAATTAGATGTTTAAATATATGTTTACATAATCTTGCAGATTTCCGTAGTCCAGTTATAGGGGTTCTTATTTGAGTACTCGATTTTTGTCTTCTAGATGGTGTTGCGACATCATTTTTTGTGTGAAGCGAATCACTTTGTTTCTTTATGAATCAATTTTTTACTTTCTGCGATTTTATGTAAACATAAGTATAACGTAAGCACAATGCTAAACTTATTTTGCTACATAATTAACAACCTAAATTTATAAATGTAGTTTATGACAAATAAAATTTAAGCATAATTTCGAAAAGTTAAGGAATTTTGACAAATAAAAAGAAACGTATAAATACAATTGTGAGCGTCAACGTAAACATAAAAGTAAATATTGTTACGACGGTCTACTCGATCGGTTGTTACGACGGTCGTCGTACGTACAGTGGAAAACGTACGCTACACACGTTACATTCCGGATCACTCTGGAACATTCGATAAACACGTAGATTGTTCTGTGATGTCGTAACACTGCCCCGTCCTTAAGCCTGTTCGTCCCGAACTGGCAAACCGTCTCTGAGATAGTACTTAGCCAGGCGATCTAGGTGGATGACCTTGAACTTTCGCTGCCCTTCCTATTGAATTCGATAAACAACATCGTTGATTTTTTTTTACAGTGTAGGGTCCTTCCCAGTTAGACTGAAGCATAGGTGAGCGACCACGACGGAGCTTTGGATTGAACAACCAGACCTGACCTCCTTCTTGGAAACTCACACTATTGCTGCGAATGTCATAGGCTACCGAGTTTTCATTTTATCACTGGCAATCTTCAGCCGTCCTCTTACCAAGCGATTCATTTCTCGCAGTTGGTTTTCTAATTGCGAGGAATAGTTCTGTGGATCTTGGGACTGAGTCTCAGGTGATCCGAACATTAAGTCCCCGGGAAGACGAATCTCCCGCCCAAACACCAATTTTGCTGGAGTCATGCCGGTTGTGCTGTTTACTGATGATCTATACACCATGAGGAATAGTGGTATACGTTGGTCTCAGTCTGTTTGGTTCTCGCCAACAACCTTCGAAAGATGCTGCTCAAGTTTCCTATTGAATCTCTCAACCATCCCGTCCAACTGAGGATGCAGAGGCGTTGTCCTGGTCTTTCGAATTCCGAGTAGACGGCATAATTCTTTAAACACTCCTGATTCGAAATTTCTCCCTTAATCCGTATGGGTTTCCATAGGGGCTCCATAACGGCAACAGAAGTTGTGAACTAACTGCTTTGCCACAGTGGTAACCTCCTGATTTGGAATTGTGTAGGCTTCCACCCACTTAGTAAAGTAGTCACCTACAACCATGATATACCGAATTCCATCGTCAGTAACTGGGAATGGTCCAGCAATGTCTATGGCAATTCTCTCGAAAGGCAATCCAACGTTATATTGTCTCATTTTCCCCTGCTTCTGGTTTGTGGGCCCTTGCTTGCAGCACATATTTTACTCGTCCGAACCCACTCCTCTACGTCATGGCGAAGATGAAGCCAATAGAATCGCTTCCGTATTTTGTCAAGGGTTTTGTTAACGCCAAGATGGCCTCCAGATGTTCCATCATGCATCTCCTTCAAAACAGATTGCACTTTACTTCGGGGAACTATCAACTGCATGACCACGTCTCGTTTATCTGCACTTTCCCAAGCCATTTTCAGCAATCCGTCTTCTAAGATGAGAGATTCCCATCGTGCCCAGTAGCCCTTCAGCACTTCGGAACCATGGCAGATATCTTGCCAATCCGGGCGCGACCTTCTTCTTTTGCTGTCAAGATCGGTCCACTGTCTTCATCAGTCATCTGTTCTTGTCGACAGTCTTGTGTTGTCGAGCCGTCAGCCAGGAAATCTACAGTGATGGCTTAAACATGTTCGCTTGAGTTTTGTTCTTCCTTTCTGTGGCAATGTTGGCAGTCTCCCGGGCACGGTCTTCGTGATAAGCCATCTGCATTACCATGCAGGCGCCCCCGTCGATGTTGTACCTTGAAGTGGTACTCTTGCAGACGTTCAAGCCACCTTGCCAACTGTCCTTCCGGATTTTTAAATCTTAAGAGCCATGCAAGCGCGGCATGGTCGGTACGTAGTGAAAACTCTCTTCCATAGAGGTATTTATAGAAGTGCTCCAACGCTCGGACGATTGCTATTACTCGTTCTTCACCGTTTTGAACTTGAGACAAAACTGCTCCTAGACCAGTATTGCTTGCGTCTGTGTCCACAATGTACTTCCCTTCGGAATCTGGGAAAGCGAGAATTGGCTGCGAACATAATGCAATTTTCAAAGTCTTAATGCTTGATCACACTCTCTCGACCACTGGAAGTTTCGTTTATTTTCTGTTAGCTCATGTAGTGGTTTAGCAATTTTAGCGAAGCCTTTCACAAAACGTCTGTACTATGAGCATAACCCCAGGAAACTCCGAACTTCGTGTTTACTCTTCGGCACTGCCCAGTCTCTTACGGTGTCTAATTTATTAGGATCCAAGCTAACACCCGCTGCTGAAACCAGATGGCCCAGATACTGTACTTCCTTCTGGAATAGAGAACACTTCTTCGGGCTTAGCTTCAGTTGGGCACCGTGAATTCTAGTTAGAATCTCCTTAAGGTTTTCCAAATGGTATTTGAAAGTCTTCCCGATGACTATGACATCGTCTAAATAAACAAAGCAAGTTTTTCATGTCAGGCCTCGGAGTACAGGTCCATCAATCTTTCAAATGTTGCCGGTGCATACAGCGTCCAAATGGCATAACGTTAAATTGGAATAAGCCACTTGGGGTCGAGAAAGCGGTCTTTTCCTTGTCTTCTTGATGAAGACCCACTTCCCAATATCCACTCTTCAGGTCCAATGTGGAAAACCACTGATCTCCGGACAACGTGTCGAGTGTATCGTCAATGCGAGGTAATGGATAGCAGTCTTTCTTTTTAACGTCATTTAACCTCCGGTAGTTACGCAGAAACGCAACCCACCATCTTTCTTCGCTACCAGCACTAAAGGAGAAGACCAAGCACTTGACGAAGGTTCGATTACTCCGTCTGTCAACATGTCCTGTACTAACCGAGACATTTCCTCTTGTTTAGATAATGGAGGCCTTCGAGGAGGTTCGCGTATCGGTGTTGTATCCCCGGTATTGAGGCGATGTTTCACAAGAGAGGTTCTTCCCAGTGACTGTCCCCGAACTGCAAAACAATCTTTGAATTCGTGTAAAAACTGTCTGAGTTCTTTTACCTCACCATTTGAGAGGTCGTTAGAAGATCTGTTCAATATTTCTTGCAGTTCCTCTGGTAATTTGGAATTATCCGAAGCACTGGATCTTCGTTGCGTCATTCCGGCTACCCAGGCTACAGGAGTCAATTTGCCTAGGAGCGTATTGCTTTGTAAAGTGATAGCTTGATCCAAAATATTCGCCACTCAAATAGGTACATTTCCGGTTTCGTCAGGTTTTACTAAACTTCTGGCAATTAGTATGCCCGGTGTGCTGACTACCTGGGTTTCGAATATAGAGCACTGGTTGCCCCTAGTATCTACCTCGGTTCTAACCATGATGATCTTTTCGGAGTATGGCGGAACATTTACGGCCACTGTTTCCACTGTTAACAGTTTTATCCCAGTTCTGACACCACTGTTACGACTGTCTACTCGATCGTCGTAGGTACAGTGGAAAACAAATTACAAGACACCAATTAAGTCACTAATCACACCTTTAATTTTCACATTTAAACAGTTCATAATTAACAACACAGTCTCTACAACAAATCAAATGAAAATTGTTCACACTCAATAAAATGTCCACTAAAATTAAACACAATTGTATTACAATTATACCGTCCGATTATAAAACACCACTCTTAACTAATAACCACTTGAACGCGCACAGTAATATCGCTACTATAACTCTCGAACCGCACTGTCAATATATCGCACTATTACTGAACTGAACGTTGTTGAGTACTGGTATTTATACCGCCCCAAAATTACTAGATTGTTCCATAATGCGCGATAGCGCCAGTATAGTTACGACGTAATTACTTGCGGCCTTGACACAGTCCGTGCGCCCGAGAGAAGTCTGGCACAGTCTAGAAAATGCGTCAACAAGCACGTACGCCACACACGTTACATTCCGGATCACTCTGGAACATTCGATAAACACGTAGATTGTTCTGTGATGTGGTAACAATATAATGATTGGTCTATATTCATCAGTGAATAAGTATTGAACAAACAAAACATTTTTAACCAAGGATTATTATTTGTCATTATATTTACAACAACAGTTTTGTTTTCTGTTTGTGAATATATCTACTAACAAACAAAAGTTTATTATTTAAATTAAAAAAATAGTATATCTATATTGTATTTTGACAGTCTTGACTTATAAATATAAATATTACTTATGATTGTTAATTTAAATAAAGCCATTCAATAATAAATAAAAACAAAATGTTTCAATAGGAATACATTTTTATTGTAGCTAAAATAATATATTATACTATATTTCATCAATCGAGTATCGTCGAACGTTTTAGACCTATTCGATTGCCTGACAGTGATCTTACTGAACTATAATACGATATATACTTTAATTACAACAAGAAATATATTCTTGGCAAGTAAGTATAATTTTATTTAATACTCAATAATGAAAACAATTACAAAAAAAATTGGTAAATTGTGAATAAAGATGAACGTAAATGTAATGATAAACAGAAAAAAATTAGAATTATTTATTTAGTTTTAAATTATTTAAATTGGCTTTAATAACGGAATGCGCTTGAAGTAAACATTTATAATATTGCAAAAATTTAGTTACTTAATTTTAATACTTGTAAAAGAAAGTACTTTCTTAATAATAATATTATGGCTAATTTCTACTCATGAGCCGATAACACGCCCAGAAACTATATTTCGTGTTCTTCACGTTCTTTCTAGGCAGTGAAATGTTAGCTACTACAGTGTTGTTGCCTTTCTAAAGAAATCTCATAACACGGTTGTCAGAAAACTGGACGAGGTGACATGAATAATAGATCATATTTCCTTCGATGAATCAAACTTTAGATTATGAATCAAACTTAATCTTGGTAACAGATTGGTGACATAAATTATGTAAACCATGAGTGTGAATATGAGAAACAAGGAAAAAAACTTCTCATTGATTGTAATTTTAATTTGTGTATAATACGTATATTTTCAGTTTGACTTACGTCAAGTATTTCGCATGACAAAAATATATTTCTGGACTGGAATCCACGATGGTAGCCTACTGGTATAATCTCTTATATATCCACGACGGCAGATCTACTGTTTCACGAGCTCCACAGTTTCATAGTCTATTTTGAACTAGCGTTGGTGTCTCATTGCATGTCTTATGAATAATTTTTGTATATATTAGATGAGAAGATGAGATCTAGATGGTAATCGATGAGATTATATTATTTTTTTATTGTAGAATTTTATTTTATTTATTTATTTATTTTTAATTTAATAAAATAAGAAAGTGCTTATTTATTTGTTTGCTTTTAACAGGCATTCCAGAATTGTGTTATTACTTCCCGTGTCCTCGGCTTTGTTTTAGTAATTTCTAAAACAGTTTTCTTGTAGGTTCATCATAATTGTTAGTTTTAGAAGAGCTTAGCTTTCACCGCACCTTGTGGGGAAGCCAAGATACCAGATTACTTTCGTTTTCTATCTCACATGAGCTCCCCTTGGAAGGAAAGTACGTGCACTCAGCTTACTGACTTTCTCTCACTACAAAAGACTAACCTCGACGTGCAACGCAAATACATAGGCTTGTAGATAGGCTACCAGTCACAACACAAGTTGCTCAAATATATTTTCGGTTTTTTCACTATACCGCTACTTTACAAGTTATTTCATGTCGCGTCATTTATTTTTTTAAGCATACATGTCCGATTTCTGTCTTCCCCGTCTCAAAAAATACTTCTTATAATTTTTGTCTCCCATCTTCTTAGTTACATTCGTGTATTCTCATTTAGAACCCATGTTTCACTATCATAAATTGTCTTTGAGCTTATAGGCGTACATTTTAAATTTTGCCATTCGTGGCATCCGTTTCACTCATTATATGTTTAATAAGATTTCATGCACACCTATTCGCTTAGCTGAATCTTGCCTCAACCTCCTCCTAAATAAAAATGTGTATAATAATATATTTTACAGAAATTTTAAAAATGTGGGAAAAGTAGTAAGGCACCAGACACAGTCAGCAGAAATATTTTGTTTTGATTCCATTCAGTGACAGACTACATTAAGCATCATCATCAATCTGGTGTCTCCTCCACCTGTCCTTTGCTACTCTTCTACTCGTTTGGTTGTGTGTCATTACCTACGTTACCAAAGAATCGAATTCTTGGTTATCCTTTTCCACATTGGCCAACTGGCCTATCAAGAGCATTTTTCATGTTAAATCATCACATTCCATACACACGACCTGTCCAATCCATCTCGTTTCTCATTTGTTAACTGTTTGATTATATTCAACCAACGCAAGACCTTGTACGTATAGGCCTAGAAAATTCTACAATAAGGTAAACCAAGGTAGGAAATTCTTCAAGCCCAGGACAACAGCTTGTCGTGACACTGGCGGCACCCTACTTACAGAAAAGGAGAAGATCCGCGAAAGGTGGCGCAAACACTTTGAAGCTCTTCTTTCTAAGAATGACGAGGCGGACAACTATGTACCGCCTGTGCTAGAGGACCATAAACACATCGAGCCTCTTGATAGAGATGATGTGATAGTCGCAATAGAAAACTTTAAAAACAACAAAGCTCCCGGTTCTGATGATCTTCGTGCGGAGCTTTTAAAAAACGATGGCCCAGAGCTGGTTAAAACCCTTCAAGACCTTGTCATTGATATATGGATAGAGGAAAAACTGCCAACAGCCTGACAGAAGACAATTATATATCCGGTTCATAAAAACGGGGATCAACTAGACTGTAACAATTACTGAGGCGTATAAAATAATGTCCAATTTATTGTACCAGAAACTGCTTCCACATGCTGATCAGGTAATTGGTCGGTATCAGTGTGGACTTAGAAGAAGAAAATCGACAATAGACCAAGTTTTTACACTCCGACAAATTCTGCAGAAAGGTAGGGAACATAAGCTACAAACCAATCACCTCTTCATAGATTTCAGAAATTCATACGGCACCATTAATAGACAAGAACTTTACACTGCTCTTGAAGAACTAGGCATACAAAAGAAATTAATAAGATTGTGAAGAATGACAATGCTAACAGTGAAGGGCATGGTGAGGATCCAGAATGACTTATCAGGAGAGTTTGACTATGGAAAAGGAGTCCTCCAAGGCGATGCTCTTGCTTGCCTCCTCTTCATTCTTGCCTTAGAAAAAGCTATGAGAGATGCTGGAACAGATTCCTCCGGGACTGTATTCAACAAGTTGGTGCAGGTTCTAGGATACGCCGATGACCTAGATATAATCGGGAGGTCCCTTCGAGAAGTCACTGAAGCCTTTCTTGCCCTTGAAGGTCCCGTAAGGAGGCTGGGTCTAATAATAAACGAAAGCAAGACAAAATACATGGTCACAGCATAGGAAGCTAGAGAAGAAGGGCGCATCCAAATTGGCATCTATTCCTTCGAAAAAGTCAACAACTTTGTTTATTTAGGATGCCAAGTTAACTCCGATGAGGAACTAACAGAAGAAATAAAGCAAAGAATCACCTCAGCTATTATGCGATTCTTCGGTCTCAGACCCCTGTTCCAGAGCAGAACAATTGCCAGGAGCATCAAGCTGCTTCTGTATAAAACACTATTGTTCTCAGACCTGGACCATTTCTAGAAAGTCTGAGTCAAGCCTGCTGGTTCATGAACGCAAAATCCTCAGCAGATTTTTTGGTCCAAAATGTGTGGAAAGGGAATGGAGGAAAAGGAACAACCAAGAACTGAACACTCTTCTGAATGAACCAGATATTGTGAAAGTTATAAAACTTGGTTGACTCAGGTGGGCTGGGCATGTGATCAGAATGGGGGAGAATGAAATACTAAGAAAGGCACTCACAGAACAGATCTATGACACCAGGAGGGTTAGTAGACCCAAACTACGTTGGGAAGACGGTGTAAACTATGATGCGCGCCATATCCTTGGGACCCGGAACTGGCAAGCAGCTGCAACTGGCAGCAACGCCACAACTGCTGCCAACAGGGAACAGGACAACTGGAATAGGGACAACTGGCGAAGCCTGTTAAAGGAGGCCTTGACTCAGTAATGGGTTGTTGCGCCCCTGAAGAAGATGAAGAAGAAGAATGTTTTTTCTTTTAATTTAGTTTAGGACATCTGCTTGTAAACTAAGGCTTATACTAAATTTATGAGCCTCTAAAAATTTTGTTTCTGCCAATAATTATTTTTGTCAAATACTGTATATGTGATAACTTTTCTACTTAACGTTTACCAGGAAGACTGTAAAATTTGTACTGATGTTGAAAAATTTAGTGATTTTGTCAAAAGTATTAAATTCGCGTAATTAATAAAAACGTAAAATACGAAATGTTGTTTTGCTTCCATCATCAAATGATATCCTGTTTCAAACTTTTAAAGAAAATATCCTATGATAATTATTTTCGTAGAAATTGTTTGTATATGAAAAGCTTTCATCCGTTTTTAGAGGATAAGCTCTAACAAAAATGCATGAAGAAATGTGTGTATCACTCGTTATCGGAGAACTGATAAACGAAATTGTGCCAGGACGTTACCTTTTATAAATACAAGGAGGAAAGAAGTAAAGAGGAAAAGAATACATCGTATAAGAGTCATATAGCCTATATTTTAAACGTGTACTTTAGTCAAACAACAATTCGAAACTATGGAAAGAAAATATATATAAATTTATGTATAAGAAAGTCAGATTATAAGAAAGTCAGACAGTACAGAGAGGCAATTGAGATATACCGGATGCGAAGGGGAGCGGTCAACGACAGAAACGAATATACAAAAGTAACGACAACTTGGAAATTCCTAACTGACAGTTCACAAATTAACAAACAACAGATGGCCACAACACACTCACCCCCTACGCTCTAACCCTTCCACGGCAAAAATCACAAGGAAAGCAAGATATAGGCCTAAAACGCTCAGCGTAGTTAAATCAACATAAGTACGCCTTGAAAATGTTCCGGGATTACGGAACGAAACGTCGTCAATATAAGCATCACATACATGGATGTACCCTAAAACCTGCTGCAACACGTGTGTGTGTGTGTGTGTGTGTGTGTGTGTTTATTTAGTGACAAAACTATAGTAGACAACAAAAATACATATAAACCAAAATACATGAACGTAAATATATATTCCAAGAAAATATTCACTTTTATCTTAACAACAAAAAGACAGCTTGTAGCGAACTGTGCTTATAACTTTGCAGATCCTTAGACATGTATAATTTAGCTCTTATTTTCCATGCCAATTGAAATCAGTCCCATGACATTAGGTTGTCACTTTGGGGTGGCTGAAAACAAATTACAAATCACTTTAAATACGAAAATAAGAAAAATATGTATTACAAATAAAATATTATAAGACAATAATTATCAGCAGTATAATAAGTAAAAAATACAGTAATATCCAGCACAAGACAGTGTAAAGAATAATACTATTTAGCGTTGACAAGTTTGGTAAACACTAGAAATGAACATATATTCTGAGAAAATACACAGTATTATCTTAAAACAAAAAGAAGTCTTAAAACGTTACAGTAAAATATTTGTTCTTAAATATTACCAACAACAAAATGGTTGAAACTTTGCCATTGCATACAATTCTGATTCAAAATTTTTGATATGATTTTTTCCTCTACACATGTGTCATATCTTGGTCGATTAGTGTTGTGTAGTGTGCAGTGTACAATGTAGTGTACAGTTTGAACTGTCGCGTCTCAAATCTGAACAAACGTTTCCCAATGTTATGGACTCCCCTGGCCATCAACTCATCAACGTAATGACCATCAACGTAATGAAACGTTGTTAACCATTGATTTAGACACTTGAAAATTTTCCATATTATATTTCTCCTATTTAGGCATTTATCTTCATATCATTCGTTGTGTATCACTTACAGATTTCATATATGAAATAAGGTGTTCACAGAAAAATAAAGTTTCACGGCAACAGCATTAACATTTCCCGGCTGTTAGGCCTTAGTCCAGGGTCACCGTATAGGGTACCAGACGGCTCGGTCTTCAACCTAACAGGAAGTGAGGGCCCCGTAGAATTAAATGGTACTATTGCGTTGTAACAGTGAGGTGTTTTGGGCCCATGGCTTGATTACAGTGTCCGAAAAATTGAATTGATCATCAAGGCAGGATCAATACCTGGAACGGATGACGCCAACATGATTATTTTTTAGAGTGCCCTGGAGTTGGACTTAATGTTGTGGCACTTTCTGTGTTGCCGATTTGAACAAGAAGTGCTGCCCGTCGCAGGCACTTTTGGCAGACGCTTCGTGGTGTCTGTCGCCCCCTGCCAGGAAGAAATCCTCCGTTTAGGCGACGATGATATATAGAGCAGCAAGTTTAGATATTCCCCATGTTTGGATATATATGGGGAAGGATTTCCCGGAAGAGAGAGGAGATGCTGAGGCAGAAGAATGTTACGAGGATGACTTCATGGTGGTTCTTTGCCGAGGGAATTTGACCCGATTAGGGAGTGGGGGGTAGAGGCTTCGTTGTGTTAATGGTTCGAAGGTAAGTGAAAGGAGAAGTCGAAACGGAAGCATACACAGCTCTGGTCTTTAAATAGTACTACGTGTATGCTAATTCTGGGCCTCCCTATAATAATAAGGCGCTCTACAAGCGAGGCTGTTTCATCTATTGTTAGTATAATGTGGTTTACTAACATTTTTAAACATAAATACTCTAATCTCAGTCTTACAACTTCCAGGTGTATTCTCTATTCTCCTTTTTCTAGCGTATATTCATTAATTTCAAAAACCTGCTTTGACTTCTTTCCGTAAACACTTAAGAATTTACTGTTATATTTATCGTCACTTGTAGCTTTGTGGTTATTAGTGTTCCCAAACATTTTCTTTAACTCTTCCATTTTGGTATGTTAGTACCTCGTCTATCTCTTTTTGTCATGTGTTCGCAGATTTGATTTGCTTGTACTCATAATTTCTTGTAACATTCCAATCGCTTGGCAATTCATAATATATATATATATATATATATATATATATATACCCTTGCTACATCCCTTTAGGTTATATTTAAATTCACGTACACGTTAGATGTAAACGATATTTGCTATATGTAGGTTACGTGGTACGCACTGAAAAGATTAATTCTGGCAACCGTGTATATTCTGTTCTATCTGCAACAAAACCTTTTTGCTGCGGTTGTATTGTGTTTGCTGGTATATATGTTCCACTTATGCCCTCTCTTCTTTATACTTTTCCCTTTTTTGAATTTTAAACTAGCTGTGCCTGACCAAGTATATATTGCTTTACGTAATTTTTCACTTAATGGCAGTTTCCTTCTAAGTATGCAAATTCTTTGAGCCTCCAAGCCCCTTTTGCGGCATTCCATATTATCAGATTTAAGTAATTAATAAAAATTTATGTATAAAAAGTATGTAAAACAGAGATATATAATAAATTGTCAACTTACGAGGCCAGGGAACCGGTAATGAATATAGAACTCGAGGCCAATTGGAAAAAATTCTATGCCACGAGGGAGTGGCCTGTAGCCCACTCGAACAACTGCGCTGAAGATCTGCACAAAAACGCATTTTATTAACACATTCACCAGCTATACTGTTTATGTTGTGGTCAAAATATTTTAAAGTTCCAGCGTTACACAACAGCGTGATAATTAATTTTGGTCGTACATACATTGCGGATTACATGTACTGTCTACATGAACCTTTGAAAGCATAATGTAGAAAAGGAAGCCATCAATAAACCTGCATGGTAAATAGTTTTGATGTGCCACCATATCCTGAACAACACCGGTGTGCTGAGGTCACACTAGACATCTGGAAAATACGCAGGAATTTATAAAAGGGTAGTCAGGAAAACAGGTTTTTATGCTAATCCTGTAAATAGATTGGTAAATTGCTACATTGTAGAGATTTATTAAAACTGTACTATGTTAAAATCTGTTTATGCTGCACAAAATTCAGCTTTGCAACTTCATCGTATTACCGGAATTCGATTGTTTATTATCTCTTATTTTCACTTCAAATATGAAAACATTGGAACATAATTTCAAAGAAGTCCTTAGATAAGAGTGATGAGAGCAAATCTCATTCGTTTTTGCCAAATACGTAATTTGTTTTGTATACAGTTATACGTTTAAACTATCTGTAAGTTGTGGATTATCGTGTATGTCATTACAAACGCCTTGTTCATGAAAACAAAGTTCCCGTTATGGAGAATATACTTACTGCTGTGAATATTTACTTAAAGTACTGAAAATTATTTTTGTGGTATTATAATTATTATGAATGTCGTACATTGATAATGTACATAAGATTTATTATGTATATAATCTGAACATTGCATTTAATACACGACTTACGCTTTCAATGGGGACTCCTTCTTCGTATAGGTCATCGTTAATTCGACGTTGCAGTTTCTGTAAGCAAAAGAATAATAATTTTAGAAATAAAACGTGAATGCAAAGTATGTAGAAAATACTAAAGTACACTATTCAGAACAGGTTACATATAGGAAACGGTGAGTCCGGTGTCTTTCGCTGTCTCCCACTAGTCACCGGCTAGCCTAGTTTATCCTGTTATTGCTACGCAGGTGTCCACTTCTCGGCCAACGGATTTAGTATGGTAATAGTACTTGACTCGTGCCCAAAACGTGTACTGACCATATCCGTCTATGAGCCGTGTAAACTCTTACCTATCATACAACCATAGATGCCAATTTTTTTTTTTAGTAAAAAAGGAAGCTAGTTAATGTTTATACTCTCTCTCTCTCTCTCTCTCTCTCTCTCTCTCTCTCTCTCTCTCTCTCTCTCTCTCTCTCTCTCTCTCTCTCTCTCTCTCTCGGCCTATTTGTTTATGTTTAACTACAATCTATTCTTAACGGACTATACATAGATTACCATTTTATTATTTGTTTACATTCAGTTTTGTTTGCATATGACAATGTACAATTTTAAAAATACAGTTATCTAATTTGCTTGAATTGTTTTATATTTTTAATAGATTCTACTGTATGTTACGTATAATATATTATGCAACGGTTTTTGCAACAATTATTCAAATATATTATCATATTCTCAACGCAACTATAATATGTATTACACCGGCCAGGTCGCAGGATTTTGTTTCTCCTTGCGTCAAGTATATGTAGTTGCACAATAATTAAATAATTTTTAAAGAGGAGTGAGATGTTGTTGACATGAAGTAATCATTTAAAACCGTTTCAAAATAATCATTCTAAGATTTATTAATTTATAGAAAAATATTTAAATATTAAAATTTCAAACTTTAGACAAATAAATATTCACCTTTACAAGCTTTACACATATACGGTAACCTGCTATGCTATTCATAACATACAACAAAAATAAACACCCATATAATCTTACTAACTAACCAAACATGTTAAACAAGTTATTTAAATTCTTTTTATTTGTGTGTCTGATATTAACTCAAATTTTAAAATTAATGATAGCAACTCATTTACCAACAAAATAAAATTAAGATTCAAGAATGAATTTATTGTTACTATAAACAAATAAAAATTATATTACATTTCTTTCCAATCTATTATTGATTTATACTGACACACCCAAAAATACAACAAAAGATTAGTATTTCTTTTCTACAAGATTTTGTTAAATTACACTCTCTTTTCTAACTACTATTTTACTTTAAAACTCTAATTATTATCTGTTCATATTTAAGTTCTTTTCGAGAGCTCTCTTCACAATAAAAAATATAATTGTTTTTTTAATTACCTGCGTATATCTGCCGTTACCGTTGCGCGCGCGCGTGTGTGTGTGTGTCCAGAATCTTGAGAGTATGCTGCTGCTGCTGCTGCTGCTGCTGCTGATGATGATGACGACTATGCTGATGCGGTGTTTGTTGTCTCTATGGGTTGTTGCTATTGGTGATGCTCCAGAGTTCCTCCTTACGTCTTGGTGTCAGTGTGGTAATGTGTGTGTGTGTCCTGGTCGATCTGCAAACGGGCAGCGTGACGTCGTGTGTAGATTTCTTGAGTCTGAGTGTGTGATCGCCCAAAATTGCCAGTGGTATTTATACTGGTGGCGATTTGACAGGTACAGGCCTGTTTTCGACAAGCTAGAGATGGTCAGTTCGCGCCAAAGCGTCCTTTTTATTACACTCACTTTTTGGTTAATTATCGCGAACTCATGAACATACTCGTCACATGAGCGATATAATTGCTTGCGTAATTTTTTTCTGGTCACTCACATATACCACACATATTAATTACTCTTCAATTACACTAGTAATTAATATTAATTAGTTAGCATCTTTAATATTGCACCTTTGGAAATAAATTTTACATCACCATACTCGTTAAAAATCCCTTAATGTAATGGTGTCTTTATAATTGGTGTAAGTTTTTGTTTACAGGTTTAACACAAGTAATTAGTTTATTATAATCCTGTTAAGACCTGATTAATTGACAACAAACAATTCGTACGCGTCACCCCATATTCTTGTCGCAGCTGGCTTCACGCACACACGCCGTATTTTTAACTATCGAAGCAGGTGCACTCTCGACAGGACAGAGCCTGCATTTTCATGCACAAAATTGTATAAAACTGTCCTTTATTCTATTTACACTAATTACAATATAAAACATACCGCTCTGGACAAATATGCAAATATATGTATTGTTGCAATATACTTACGAAACTCGTATTGATTCTAGAGAAAAAACAGTGGTGTTTAAATACACGAACACCAGAGAAATTGTTACTTACAACTTTAATTAGGCCTACAGTTTAAATAAATAAAGATGCTAGTATACAAAAATTCTTCAAGCTTTCGATTGTCCAACACACAGTGTAGTAAGATAACAACTTTAAATATGAAATAATAATATAAGTAATACTTATTTTACGCTATAGCAATACAAAAGCCTGAACACAATAATTTACAAATGCCACTTTGCACGCACAACACAACTCCCCACCGCATTCAGTCTATATGGCACCGCGTTGTACTGAGGTCGTGACAGAGAAAATCTGTGTTAATCGTCTACTACTTTGAATACGTTGCACGCGCTTTTTGCGGGCGTGTCTATTTGCGTGTGTATAAATTTAATTATGTAAAAACTGCGAGCTGCGTTACCTGGAACGCAGTCTCTCACATGTTTTGTCACAAAAAAAATACAGGTTACAGCACGTTTACGTTTTACGCTCTTTATTTTACAAATAGTAATTATAGGCCTATGTTTTCGCAGCAATTTCTGTGAAGTCAGGTGCTATTTACACGTGTGCAACATGGATTACAAGGACCGTTTTTTAACAGAAGACGAGATTCGTGAGTTATTGTATGATGATTCTGGTTCGGAGTTTAATGACGAAGATGGTGATTCTAATTACGTTGCTTCTGAATCAGGTGAGTGTTGTTTATTTTAGTTGAAATTACTTTTGTGAAATAACATAACCTCCAAAACGTTTTATCGGTGTCTGTTTAATATTTTGACGTTTTTATGCAGGCTACATGTTATAAATTAAATTTATTACTTCGCGAGTAATGATTTTCCTTTGTAATGGGCTTTACTATTTTATCTTGCAGACGATACAAGTAGTGATGAAACGGAGGCGACTCGTGATACAGTGCCTGCTTATCAACAGTTTACCAATGGGAATTTTGATAATGTAGAATAATCACATAGTCTTGCAGCATTTGAATCTCTAAAAGAGCCAAAAACAATTCAGAATACTACATTAGTGACCCCATACGTCTTTGGTAAGCTGTGTATTAATATTATTGTCAGAATGTTTTATATCAGAGTAATTATATTATGCAGCTTTACAAGTGACCTGATGGCTGGTACTTTTTGTGTGTTTAGGTACAAACTCAAGACAAAATAATAATTGTTTACAAAAGAAATGTGCCAGTCAACAGAAGAAAAGTACTAGTATTCAAAATGCTACGAGTAGATGGAAAGAAATCAATGTAAATGATAGTGAAATTATTCAACCTGTATTTGAAAAAATAAGCGGTATAGCTGGTCCAATAGATAGTGATTGTAATGACATGTTTTGTATTAGTCAATGTTTTGGTCCTGATATATTTATAAAAGTTAAAAACCGAAACAAATTGCAACGCAGGGACTATGATAACAAAATCACGTAGGGCAAATAAATTGGAACAAAGGTCATTTCTCAACACTTGGAGTGCAGTCACCTTTAGCAGAAATGTATTCCTTTTTTTTATTATTCTACACATTAGTTTGGTACAGCTGCCTAAAATTAGTGATAACTGATCATCACCACCTAATTTACAGACAACTTTTTGCCGCTCAATAATGACAAGACAAAAATTTCAGTCCGTACTTTCTTGCCTACATGTCAATGATAATGCCACTTATATAGGCCTACCCAGAGGACAACCTCATCATAAGCCGTTACATAAAATAAGATCTGTTTTTGACAATTTTATTTTAAAATGTATAAGCAATTATTATCCTTAATTAAATTTGACAATTTATGAAGGGATGTGAAAGTTCGGGGTCGCTTAAGTTTTAAAGTTTATACAAAAAACAAACCTCATGAGTAAGGTGTCAAATTTTTTCAGTTTGTGATGCTGTAACAGGTTACGTGTGTAATTCTGAAATGTATATACATGTTCTGCAGGTAATTCTGAAAACAGTGTTGAAAATATTACACACAGTTTGTACAGTGATTGTTTGAGAAAGGCCACACATTATACACGGACAAATTTTTCACTAGTCCGAGCTTATTCGACAAACTGTGGCATAGGAAAACTGAAGCTGTAGGGACAGTTCAGAAAAACAGAAAAGAATTATCTGAATACTTTTCCGCGTAAAAATTAAAGAAAGGAGAAGTTTTGTTTAGACGTAGGGAACATCTGCTTGCTGTAAAGTGGAAAGATACGCGTGATGTGTTTTGGCTGGCAACTAAGCACCAAGCTACAAAGGCAAAAGTTTCAGTAAAAGCAAACTGTGGCAGTGTAAACAAAAATAAATCAGAAATTGATTTAGATAATAACATTAACAAAGTAGGTGTAGATCACAATGACCAGTTACTTAGTTATTATCCATTCAGCGAAAACAAATTAAGTGGTGGAAGAAACTATTCTTACATATAGTTTCCATGACAGTTGTATATTGTTCAAGAGCAAATTCCTATAATGTGCAGTACATTTACGACAGTTTATAATAAATTTGGCAGCTGCACTTCTTGAAACTGGAGGCAAATGTGTGAATGAATGATACTTTTCTCCAAGAAGCTCGGTCAGAGTCGGCTTTCAGCTAGACATTTTACAAAAAGATATTCCCGCTACAGAAAAAATAAAATACCCCAGGCGTTACTGCAAAGTGTGTTCAGAGAAGGGAAAAAAGAAACTGGCAAAAGAATAAGAAAGGATACCAGATGGATATGTGACGAATGTGATTGCGCCTTGTGTGTACCTGAGTGCTTTAAAAATTTGTATTCAAAAGCAAACTATTGTTACAATTTTGAGAAAAACAGTAAAGTTATTATTACCAAATATCTTTTTACATTATGTTTGTAACTAGTTTAGATACATAATTAATTTTGAGTAGATTTTGTGTTATATTTATAAATGCAAACTCATGCAAAACTTATGTTAATCTTTTTTGTACTTAAAAATTAATTTTTAAATTAATACAAAAATAATAAATGTCAAAGTATTGTAAACTTGTTTATGTTAAACATAAGAATTAAATTTTTAAATAATATATATAAGTTTTAGTAAATATTAATTAGTCTTTGCAGAAAACATTATGAAAAACATGAGAAATCATGCGTACTCAGTGAAAATGCAAGTTATAAAACACGCGTATCCATAGTACTAGACAGGTTCCTCCAACTGGATAGGATGTCTCCAACGCGATTATTCGCTAGATGAGGCTGGAGTTGAACTGCCTTCGTTGTCGATTCGGTCGCTCCTTGCGAGGCGTGTCATGTAGCGCCTTGAGGCGTCGGTCAGAGAGTCTCCGTCCCGGTGATGAGGGTAGACAGCACTAAGCAGCGTGTTCAGACATCTTTTAGGATAGAATTTTTACAGCTTATTCGTGGAGGTGGACACGAGTGGGAGCCGCATAAGTCAATAGCGAGCTCAGAAACAGAAGAAAGTAGTTACTTGTATGCTCAGAGCCAGGCGGTTGTGACAAGAGATGGTGAGAGACAGTTTAGCTTGGACGCCGCGAGACTTGTTGAGGGTTTAAATTATGTGGGCGTTGAAGCATAGGCCCCGGTCGAGTCGAGTTCCTTGAGACTTTACCGATTCTTTTCAGGAGATGGGCCTCCCTTAATAGGAGAGGAGCTTGTATCGAGAAATAGACTTACGAGTGAAGGAAATCGCCTCAGATTTTTCCATGTTGATCGTCACCTACCACGAAGTCACTGGCTGGCCGCTGTCCGCGTATTTGTAGCCTTCCGAGGTTTGAGATGAATCCACCGCTTTTTGGATCATGCATCAAGAATAATCTCGTAGCTGAAGGCTCGTAGAAAACACTCGAAAATTCTACTACGTTATTGTTGAATGACGCACACACCACGCAGATAACAAATTTCATGGGTGTTAGAATTTTCTTTAACTCAAAAGAAGTATGTACAAAACTCACCAGAAGGATTATGAAAAGTAATCGATTTGCTTAACTTGTAAATAATATTGCATGAATTTTCAATTATAGGCTATATAAGTTTAGTTTGCTTGTCATTTTGTAATCACCAACTTATTTGTGAAAGGTAAACCTGGTGTTAGATTAACTAGAGTTGGACGAGATCTCTGCTTTCACTTTCTGCAATACCCTCCCCGCAGATGATTTACATTGTTACAAGCGGTACACATTTGTTATATACTAGATTGAAAGGCGGTATTCGTACCAAAGCAGTGGGGTTGGCGATGAGAGGAACATGCGAACAAACAGGAGAATCTCCCACACGCCTGTGTTTGTCGTACTTAAAATAATAAAATTAGCACTCCAACCTATGTTCAGTATACAGGTAAACAGTCAGTCAGTTTCTAGCACTGCAGGAAATTTCGAATTCTCCTTTAAACTTAATTGAAAAAGTCTAGAGAGGTAAAATACATAATAAAATTAGCTTCTATTTCTTTCATTCACATTTGATAGTAAATGCATTACTAATGTTGTGTGTAGCATTGTCTTATACATTACAGTACTTACCTTAGTGATTATAATGATTTCTTGTGGCGTCTGTATTTCAGCGACAGTGCCTGGTAAAATAACGATAGAAACAAATCATACAAATATGATGGAAACAAAAAATAACTGGCTTAATATAGCCTATCTTTTAAAATTATTTTTAAATTATAAAATTTAAGTTATTGTTTTGACTAAACGTATACACTAGCAAAATTTAATGTTTTGTTAAAACTATAAAAATCCAATGTTTAGGTATTAGAAATTCCAATCTTATAAACTAGAGTAAATGTAGTTTAGTTAATTACTATTAGTCCTTTGAGACATTACAATGAAGCATTTTACCTTGGAGTTTTTTGCAATAGAACGAATTGACATAAAACCTTTTGTAATATCTTCTATACAGTGTCTAGTTGAACGTTAAAAAAAGTTTTCAGTGCTCTCTTTCAGGGAGTTTTCCCACTCCTACTCAGTGAGTGGAAAGTAATAAATATAAATTACCCCTAAATTGATTGATTATGGAATTCTAAGAATGAAAGTTGGTAAACACTTTTTTATAGGAGCCAATAGTTTTTGAGTTATTGTTTTTTCGTAAAATTAATTTGTGAATATCTTAATAAACTTAACAAAACTGTTATTGTATCGTTAACAAAACTTAAAAAAAATATCGCCATTTTATACATTTTATTACCTTAAAATTGCTCCTTTTGACTCCCCTGGAAGCTGTACAATACATTTGACCGTAAATTTTTACTCAGCAACCTTAAAACATAATTGTACGGAATTTAATCAATTTATTCTGAATAATTCATTAACAAATACTTTTCCGGTACTTAAGGGTCACTTTTACCCTTTAGGAGTAAGAGCACGCAAAAAATTTTGTGTTTTATCTAGACACTACACTGTGTTTTATTTTGTTTGTGTTTTATCTAGACACTGTGTTTTATGTAGAAGACAATGCAAATGTTTTATGTCAATTCGTTTTATGCAGAGAATTCCTAGGTTTAGCGGTTTTTTCTGGCTTCATTGATCGATTAATTAGCTGAGTTAAATATGTTGAGTCACATATTAAAAATTTGTATTTACCACTGCTGTAGAGATAAATCTGTTAATGTTCGAGAAGGATATGTGCTAATTAGAAAACGTTTTGCTTACCGTTGTAACGGTCGACTACGGTAATACCGTCCGTCTCCAAAAGGATGGAAAGAAGACCTGTTAAAATCGATAGAAACGTAGTTAATATACTTCTTAGGCGTACATGTATGAGTATTCTTAAATGGTCATAAGTATTAAATCCGATAGTCTACTTTCTAATACTAATTATAGATATCGTGTATTGATGTCAATATTTAATGATCATTTGTTAATATATCAGAGCTATAAATTTGAAAGTGGATATTGAAAACTTAATTACTCTAGTACTCTACAAGAAATTACAACAATATGGATTGTAAATAGCATAAAAACTAAAATGTGTTTTGGCTTACTGTTTTCAACGGAAACCAGAGGAAGACTCTTAGGGAAGTGTAAGGAGACGTTGCATTGCTGAAAATAAATGCCATTGATGAATTAAATTACTTTATTAGGAAACAATTTTAAAAACTTTAAAATATATAAAACTATCGTTAACTACAGAATTAAATAACATAATTTAAAAGGATTTTTTCTAAACGTACTTGTCACCACATATTTACTCTAAACATTACTTACATAAATACAATACGAAAAATCAATAGAGTTGCCAGTAAAAGTACATTTTACGTCTAACACACTAACAATGAGCATCAAGTATAGTGTTTCTTGATAGGTTGCGAAACCAATATGGCTTGTATGTATTTAATTCTAGTTAAACATGTTTTACTTTAAACAGAAATTTGTTGATATATTACAACAAGCAGTATATAAGGCTTCATCATTCTTTCCAGATAGTATCATATATTTTTGTATTGTTCTACAAACAAAGGAGGCAAATAAACTTTCTTGTTACTCGAAATATGCTTAACAATAAAAACAGTATTTATATAAACAATTGTAAATTACGGTGTTAACTTACATCGCTACTTATCTGGCGAACATCGCTAATTATAAATTCTATCCCTTGCGGGGTAGGTCTGTAAGACACGCAAACAACGGCGCTCAAGATCTGCACAAAAACACATTTTATTAAAACGAGTGTACTAACATCTACAGTAGTAATGAGCATAGGCAATGATTTAACCACAAAACATAAGTAAATATAAAGTATCAAATATAATCTTCCTGCTTTGAGCAAAATATTTTTGAAATTAAAATTCCAGCGTGCTATAAATGCAATAGTTAATATTGGACAAATATACACTGTGAATCACATGCATTGGGTTTCGTAAGATACATCATTACAAAGGACTATGCAAACCTGCGGCTGTATGGTATTACAAAGAAATGAAAGACAGCAATAAGCCTGCACAGTCCATATTATTACGACGTCACAGAACAATCTACGTGTTTATCGAACGTTCCAGAGAGATCCAGAATGTAAGCGTGTGGCGTACGTGCCTGTAGACGCATTTGCGAGAGTCTTCTCAATTCCGCCAGCCATGCGGACTGTGTCAAGGCCGCAGTTAATTACGTAGTTCATACGGACGCTCAGACGCAATTAGGAATCGTCTAGATTTTTGGCGACTATAAATACAATTACTCAGGGACGCTCAAGTCAGTATAGCAGCGATATATTCACAGTTCGGTTCGAGAGTTATATTAGCGATATTACTGTGCGCGTTCAAGTGGTTTTTAGTTAAGAGTGGTGTTTTATAATCGGACGGTATAACTGTAATACAATTGTGTTTAATTTAGTGGACATTTTATTGCGTGTGAACAATTTTTATTTGATTTGTTGTAGAGACTGTGTTGTTAATTACGAACTATTAACTGTGGAAATTAACGCTGGTAATTAGTGACTTAGTTGGTGTCTTGTACTTATTTTGTTTCCACTGTACCTACGCCGATCTAGTAGACCGTCGTAACAGTGGTGTCAGAACTGGGATAAAACGGTTAACAGTGGAAACAGTGGACACTGTATACAAGACGAGTGTAATTCATAATTAATCGGTAAACGTGGATCCCAGTCAGATGATGGAAGCTTTCCAAACGCTGCTGTGGCAGACACAGGAAGAAGCAGAAAGACGACAAAAACAAGAACACTGACAAGAGGCGGAAGAGGTCGTGAAAAGACGCAGACAGGAGGCGGAAGAAGCAGAAAAACGACAGGATGAAAAACGCAGGGGCAAGAGAAGAGGCTGAGGAACGTCAGAAAGCATTAATGCTAGAAACAGAAGACAGACAAAAAAAAGAACGTAAGCAGGAGGCAGAGGAACGGGAGCGTGAAACAGAAGACATCAAAAGCAGAAACAGATGCAAGAACATAGTACCGTAGAATTGGGTCTCCTACGAGGTGAGCTTAATAAGCAAGTTACTAAAATATCAGAGGTACAAGAGTCAATGACATTAAAAATAGCTGAAATAGAGAAATCTGTGTCGAGTGTTGAAGAATCGATATCTAATAAAATAGCTGAAGTAGAAAAGTCAGTCACGAGTGTGGAAAAAGCTATGTCAACAAAAATAGAAGACTCGATTACAAATATAAAAGAGCAGATTAAAAATGAAGTTGAACAGTGCCTGAGGATGCAACCAAAACAATTTTCTGAACAGACTATGCCAATGATAAAGACAGAGAAAGACGCAGAAAATAAGTTAATAGAGAAAGTCACTTTGCCTGAAGTAGGGACAGTTCATGTCAAAGCTCCAACCTTTGACGGAAAGAGTCACTGGGGAACGTACCTCCGCCAATTTGAAGCTGCTGCATGCGCAAATAATTGGACAGAGAAAGACAAGGCAGTCTCACTCGTTCTCGCATTAAAAGGACCAGTGACAGAATTACTACAGAAAGTGCAACCTGACAGCCAGAACATCTATGCCGAGTTGATAAAAGCTCTAGAATTACGCTACGGTGATAAACATTTGCGAGAGGTGTACTAAGCTCAGTTGAGAACAAGACGACAACGTTCCGGGGAGAGTCTTCAAGAGTTTGAGGCAAGTATCGACAGATTGATTAGATTGGCCTATCCGGAAGCACCAGAAGATTTTCGAATAAGGTTTGCGGTGCAGACATTTATTGATGGCATCGGAGATTGTGAACTCCACCAAGTGTTACGAATGGCAAGGCACCGAAATAGCTCAGAAGCTCTTGTTCACGCCCTAGAGTTTGAAGCTGCCAAGTCAGCGTCCCGCTACATTAATGGGTTTGTGCCATTACATTGCAGTCAGAAGATCCCTGTATCACATTGCCGTTACGATTAGTGCAGAAAAACAATGTTGTCGGACAAACAATTTAAAAGTTCAAGAGGGTCGCAACGATTTGAAAAAGACAGAAGAGCGAAATGATACAACTGTGGAAAACGTGGTCATCTACAGGTAGACTGTTGGGAGAAGAAAATACCGAGAGAAGAGAGTGATCGCACCAATTGGAGAAGTAAAGGCCCAGAACAGCACACAGTTTCCACGCTACATAAGATCAGTGGAAACTTGATTGTTAGTGGATTTTCGGATGGTAAACCAACATCATTTACAGTTGACAGCGGCGCAACAGTGTCCATTGTGCGCCCTGACTTAGACAGCAACCGCCAGCCTCTAATTAGCTCTTGTACAATACAGACTGTGACTGGAAGCCCCGTCAAGGTGCTAGGAAAGGTAGACGTACGTGTACGCCTGGGTCTTCTCGAATTTAGACACCAAATGCTCGTTGCAGACATTGTCGATGAAGTGATTCTTATCATGGAGATTATGAATGCCTACGGATTCGTTATGGACTTAAGAGAGAATATCCTGAAGGTTGGCCAAGAGAAGATAAAGCTTTGCATAGCTAAAATGACAGGGTCTACCAACCATTCGATTAAGCGAGTGCCATTAATCGAAGAAAAAGTCAACAGGTCTGGTCAAGAGGAACCCTCCCTATTAAAAGCGGAAATGGAGGAAGAACTAGCAGAGGAAATACAAATAAGTGTAAACAAAAGAAGTGACTGGAAAGCCAACTATGGGTGTCGAGACAAAACTCTTGCTTGTTCCTGTACTGATAGAACCGCCCGAGGGAAAAGTAGCTGAAGATGAGGTTACAAAAGAGGTTGTTGACGAGAACCAAACAAACTTGGATCAGCCAGTGGTGGTTAGATCATCAGTACATGACATAACGGGAGTGATTCCAGCGAAACTAGTGGTTGAACGGAAGACTCGCATTCTTGGGAACGTGATGTTCGGATCACACGAGACTGAATTCGAAGAACCGGAGAATTATCTTTGGCAAGGACGTCCACCTAGACTGCCTGGTCGAGTATTACTTCAGAGACGGTTTGCCAGTTCGGGACGAACAGGCTTAAGGAGGAGGAGGTGTTACAACGTCACAGAACAATCTACGTGCTTTTCGAACGTTCCAGAGAGATCCAGAATATAAGCGTGTGGCGTACGTGCTTGTAGACGCATTTGCGAGAGTCTTCTCGATGCCCCCAGCCGTGCGGACTGTGTCAAGGCCGCAGTTAATTACGTAGTTCATACGGACGCTAAGACGCAATTATGAATCGTCTAGATTTTCGGCAACTATAAATACAATTACTCAGGGACGCTCAAGTCAGTATAGCAACGATATATTCACAGTTCGGTTCGAGAGTTATAGCAGCGATATTACTGTGCGCGTTCAAGTGGTTATTAGTTAAGAGTGGTGTTTTATAATCGGACGGTATAATTGTAATACAATTGTGTTTAATTTAGTGGACATTTTATTGCGTGTGAACAATTTTTATTTGATTTTTTGTAGAGACTGTGTTGTTAATTACGAACTGTTAACTGTGGAAAGTAAAGCTGGTAATTAGTGATTTAGTTGGTGCCTTGTACTTATTTTGTTTCCACTATACCTACGACGATCGAGTAGACCGTCGTAACAATATATATATATATATATATTTTATTTGTTAGTTACTGACATGTAAGAAATTAATGGATATAAGATGTATGAATAGTCTGGTTGTCAACTCAGAAAAGGAATGCATATTTAAGAGAAGAATCAGCGGACCAGTAGACCAGTGGGTAATCTAGATGTAGCGAGTTCCATTCACGGGCTCGTATATCTTGGGCAAGTTTTTAGCTTGCAGATCGGCTCAGCCTGTTGAAATGAGCACATGGGATAATACATTCTTTGTACGAAAATCGGCTCACGTAAGGCAATCCAGCCTGCCCAACTTCGAAGGTGTCTAGGCGGTATAAAAGAACAATTCATCATCATCATAATCTTCACTGATTAAACCGAGGATGGTTTGTTCCGGTCTCAAATAGGCAAAGATTAGAGCTGGTCACTCCAGCGCTTCCCCGGACGTCCCGCACCTCTCCGTCCCCTCGGCTTATAGTTCCAGAGTTGTTTGGGGATGCGGCAGTCATCCATTCGGCAAAGATCTTCCCACCAATTCATCCGATACTGGGCGATCCTGTCGAGTATACTCATATATTCAGTTCCTGCTGTATATCTGTGTTTCTTCTATGATCATGGAGAGTATACCCTGCCACGTATAAAGGAACAATTATATTAATTACCTAGCATCTATTGAAATGGGAAAAGTAAGTTCCCCATGTAAGGGGAAGTGACGTCATGTAAACCGAGGAGTAGACTCGGTTATCGCAGCTCAGTGAAACTCAAGATCTTCTATGTTTCTACATTATCGTGTCGTACAGAAATTGTGTTTAAATATGGCGAAACATGTCACCATATTATCAGTAACACCGGTAGTCTGAAGTAAAACTAAATATCAGGAAGTTATGCAGCAACTGACGAAATGGGTGGTAAGAAAAACAGTCTTTAAAGTGTAATCCTGGAAGTAGAATGGTTAATTACTACCATTGTGAAGATATGTCAACCATGTAACGTATTCAGAACTGTTGTTTTATAAATGTCAGTGTTTGTGTTTCAGCTTATTAACAGAAGTTAAATGTGTATTACGTCTTATATTCATTGCATGGGTGAATACTTCAAACATGAAAACTAAATTTCAAGCAAATATGAGCAGTAATAGCATTTGTCGTTCGATTTTGTCAAGTGTACACTTTGTTTTGCTTATAGTTATAGTTGCAACCTTCACTATAAATTGTGAGTTACTGCGTGAATCAGTACAAATGCCTTGTCGTTAAAAGAAAAATCTACGTTTTAAACACGACTTACTGTAGTGATACTTAAAGTACTGGAGAATAATAGCATCTTAATAGCTACTAATAATGAAATAATTTCCAAAACTTTTGCATTGAATGCAGGACTTACGGTTATACCGATGACCCCATGTTCATTCTTCTTACATCTAATACGCCGATCGCATACCTATAAGGAAAAGAATAACAATTTTAAAACTAAAATTTGAATACAAAATACTTAAGAAATTATAAAGAACATTATTCTGAATAGTTTACATGCAGAATGGTGAGTCAGTTGTTTTTAGTTCTCCCCCACTAATTACTAACTAGCCTTAGATTATTAGTTTATCCTATCATTGCTATACAGTGATTCATAAGGCGTCTAATGCTCGACGAAAGCATATAGTTTGGGAATAGCAATTGGCGCGTGCCCAAAAAGTGATCTGTCCATACGGATGTCGTGTAACATTTTATGAATCAGATACCAGACCAAATTGTAGAGTTTGGTAAGTTGAGTAAGAGACGAATCTCTCACCCGTCTATGTTAATCGTCTACAACACACTACAATTATGTCTTTAATATTGTTACGACATCACAGAACAATCTACGTGTTTATCGAATGTTCCAGAGGGATCCGGAATGTAATGCGTGTGTCGTACGTGATTCTCGACGCGCTAGCGAGACATTTCTGGAAGCCGCCAGCCGCGCGGACTGTGTCAAGGCCGCAATTAATTACGTCGTAGTTTAGATATAAGGCGTAACTTGGAATCTTCTGGTCTGTGAGCGTTGCATAAATACAAGGCGTCAGCGGCCTTAGTTTTCAGTTATAGTCGCGATATATTACAGTGCGGTTGAGTTATTATCGGGCGATATTACTGTGCGCGTTCAAGTGGTTATTAGTGAAGTGTTGTGTTGTATAATCGTGCGGTATAATTGTAATACAATTGTGTTCTATATTAGTTGACATTTTATTGCATGTGAACAATTTTTATTTGATTTGTTGTAAGAGACTGTGTTGTTAATTACGAACTGTTTAGCTGTGAAAATTAAGGCTGGTGATTAGTGACTTAAATGGTGGCTTGTATTTTGTTTTCCACTGTACCTACGACGATCGAGTAGACCGTCGTAACAATATTTAAATATTCGTGTGTTTAACACAAAATTAAACTATCAAATCGTTTCTAGCATTTCAAGAATTCGAAATCCTTCTTCGTATTCACAAATAAACAAAACCTACAGAAGCAACAGATATAAGTTCTCAGTTATATAATAAATTAAATGCATTATTAATCTTGATTACAGTAATATGTTATGCATTGCAGTACATACCTGCGTGATTATAGTAATTTCTCGTGGCCTCTGTACTTCCGCGACAATATCTGGTAACATGACGATAAAAACAAGTTATATAAATATGGAAGTAAAACAAATAATAGAGTAACTTATTCTTTAAGATCAATTTAAATGAATAAAAATTAACTCTGCGATTCTATAATATTTTGTGAAACTTTAAAAATTTGGTAGGTAAATGGCAAAAGGCTTATCAAGCATATTATAGCTGAACTGTAGAACTATAGCTCACTAAGTATAATCTGAACGCAGAAAATATTTACAGTGGGTTTGAGTCAATGTGTAGTGCAGGGGGTAATTTTTTTGTTTATGATAATCTCTCTCACTTGGGTCTCGGATTTTTAAAAAATTACCATACGCAATGAGGTTTCACTATATCTTTTACAACAGCTGTGAAAAATGACACAGCTTTAAAACTGATAACGATCTTAATATGCCAGCAACATCTGAAAAAATAATAATTAATGAATATATAATTGGAGTTCCAGTACTAGCCTTAAGACAACTGATAGGATCAAATTACTGAATTAATTGGAAAAATTTAATTCTACCCGACAGAAAGTAATGTTTAACTATATATATCGTCAGTGTCGTCAGATTCTAAACTGACGTTTGACATACAGTGGAATCTCGAAAATTCGGATCAATTGGGACCGGAACCCATCCGGATTTTCAATTTGTCCGGATTTTGAAGTATACTTTAAATGTTAGAATTTTATGTTGTAAAGCATTATAATCTATATTTTATTCTTTTGTAATGGATAAGGTGTTGAAATTAAGTACTTGAAAAGTAAAAAGAATAGTTTTAAATTCCGCAAAGAACTCCGACGTGTGTACACAATAGCGCTTTTTTAGTGTTTTAATAAAATAACCAAATCACTAAAACAGTGCTGGGAGTGTATGGAGGTGCAGTCGCCGCGGCCGATCGGCAGATTCCAATTTTTTTGTTCCAATTTTTAGATTTTTGTTCACGTTCCAATTCTCTGCGAGTAATGTGGGATGCAGTCACTCTGTTCTTGCTTACTTTAAAACCTGGGACAAAGGCTTTTGGGAAACAAGAGGTTTTTTAGACAGAGAAAGCCAGTTTACGCCGATTTCCCCAGCATTGTACACATCGTCTCTGCTGAAACCATTTTTAACAACCACATCAGAAATTTTAGTTCTTTTCTCGTTGAGTTTCCAATTCTCGGATCAAATGCTTTTTTTCGAAATTATGTAACTACACTGCACTAGCTTTGAAATCGGCGGGCCCATTTAAGGATTTATTGAATTCTAGTGCCTTTTCACACAGCTTAGGGCCTGAAATGGGTTTACCCAAGTTTATTCTCTGTGTAAACCATATGTAAATGGCATCTTCCAAAGCTGTGTTATTGGCCGTCCGCAATGCTTTTCTGTGTTGTGACCTTCTTCAGAATCAAATTTTTCGCCGTATTTTTCCAGTTTATTAGTTTATCTTTTTGTGATTTAATCCCACTTGTGTTGAAGTTAACACATTGTAGGTTTTAGAAAGATATGTCCCACTTTTACCATCAGATATTCTTTTCAAAATTTCTAACTTAGTTTCAATTGTCAAAAACACGTTTTCGCTTTCCACTAGCTTTTCTAACAGAAGTACTGTACTAGCTGTTCCGAACAACACTAAAGTATCTGTTCTCAAACAAATATTTATGGTGTATTAAAAATAATAACGTAAACAAACATATAAACATATACGCTTTATATAAACATGTACATTTCTATAAACGTAGACAACACTGCAGAATAACGCGATCATGCATAGTCGGAAGTGACTGACTGAACGTGTGACAGGTGCAGGTAAGTCCTTGAGTGGAGTGAATGTGGATGGATAGTGTGCCTCAATACCCTTCTCGTGACTAACCACAACACTTACGGTACCGGCGATTGCTGAAATTACACTTAGTCCGGACTCGGTAAAATAATTTTTTTATTCGTTTTTTTTTATCAGAATTTTCGAGGTTCCGAATTTTTGAGGTCCAAACTTTCGAGGCTCCACTGTATTATATTTTCGGAAATCCAAAATTTATAATATTCCAACATAATACAAAATATACAGTAGTCTAACTGACTACAAAATCATAAGTTTAATAATCAACTAGCTGATACATATAAATTTGATGAAATGGATGTCAACAGTGTAAGGGTAAAGTTGAGTGATACTATCAAGATTACTTACAAACTGTAAATATTAAATGTTGCAATTTCTCAATATTACATGAAATTTAGGCATACCATAATTTTAACAAAGTATATAAATGAAATAATGAAATTTACCTTGTGACGAAAGATTTTATCGATAACAGATCTCTATAAGTTATAGATACAGCAAAACCTTTAGGAAATAATACCAATTCGAAAGATAACTGCCACCTGTCATGCTCCGGACGAGGCCTTTCAGTGTCCACCATTATCAAGTCCTAAACCACGACCTCGTGGAATTCAGCCGTTCAGCAAATATTCAAGTAACAAGATGAACGGTAACATGATAAAACATCGTATTAATATTGATTTTTACTATGCCCTATAGTAATGACACTACACAGTAAAGATATAGTTTTTGTATCAGAGAAAATATTAGAATGTGACATAGCTAGAAATAACATTAGAGAGAATTAATTAATTGCGTAATTATTTGCTTGTAAATATTTTATGTTTAACCTTTTAATAAATTTGCCCTTGTTATGCTTTTTTTGAAGTTTCTGAGTTGTTTTACGAAAACGTCAAACTTCAAACCTTTCTGAGTGTCTCAGAATTACACATTTCAACTTTTTTTGTGTAATGCTGTTACCATTTCTACCTAATTTTCCCTACTTCTTAGATTCTCCGAGTTAGGACATTTAAAAATTAGGTTTTGTATCTTTTACCATTTAAAAAAAATGTTTTGTATGATTTGAGAGCTGTTAATATTCTAATGAGCTACATGCTCGACTTTTAAACTAATTTGAACTGGTTTGTAATTTATATTTTAGTGTTTGTGAATTTAGATGCGTAATAAACTAGCCTTTTTGATATTGACTTTTTAAAATGATATGTAAGGTTAGGTTAGGTTAGGTTAGGTTAGGTTTCCAAGCTATTTTTGTTAAAACGCTGGACTGCTCTACCAACCCCCATATTATGTATTCTTTATAATGTGTTCAAAGGAACTTAATTCAGACTATTTTGTTTTCTGACTGATGAAGCTTATCACAGTCATATCGGTATCACAATTGATTTTGTGTATATACCATAACATATATCAGTGTCTTGAACGTAATGCGTTCTCTAGGTCAATATTTGTTCTGAGTGGAACAGAAATATTCTATTTTTTGAAGACTTTTTTATGACGTTAGGCAATAATGTTCTGGGTTCTATTGATGTACACTTCTTAAAATTAATAAGTGGACTGCCCCTTGACTCAATTTTTTTTGTGGTTGGTAATAAATTGATTTAAACCTTAGGTATGGCGCCTTCTACTTGCCTAGAAGTCCTTGATTTGTTTCCCGTGTGCACCATACAATCAAGGCGCGACTCAGTAACCTGGGATAACGTTTTAGGCGGCTGAAGCGCGCTACGCCGACCACACTACCTTCCTTGTACACCGTACGACTTACACAAGGCAGCCTAACTCGTAGACTGCATTGAAGGTATACAAAGGAGCCATTTTGATCATTAATTTATTTGTACAACTAAACCGGTGAATGGAAAAAGAGAATAACTACACTTTTTTTGATAAATTAAACTGAGAGCCATTTTGTTATCAATACTAAACGCAAAGAATGAGAAAAGAAATTGTATTAATATTTCTAGCCAGTCAATACTTCATGGTTGCTCTATGTTGAGTGGAAGAAGGGAATCACTGCCATAGTAATCCTTTTTTCCAAAAAATTCCAGTGGCTGGCTCAGGTAAGTCTCAGCAGGAAACCTTGCTATTGTATACTGAGCTTTATTTCACTATTCTGTGCATTCAGTTTCGTCAACGAGTCAAATTTAACATATATATGTTTATGTTGTTCATGTAAACATTTTTAGTGTGATGAGACTATTTATTATTTTCCACTAGTGTTGTGCGTTAATAATACACAATAAGTAAAAGTTTCTTTTTGTGATGTCGACTAGAATATCTTTCGGTGGACATTGCATTTAGTAAAACTTAATGTAAGTAGTTTCAGCTTTCCATCTGATAAACCATATGAAGGCTCAGTGTGTATCATCGAGTAAAAGACTGATGATGTTATGAAGATAATGAAAAATTTTCTAGAAGAGTACAAGGAATTGCACACAAGTATTTTGTCTCGAAAAACTAAAGATGGCAAAGAAGATAACTGAGGCCATATAGACAACTAAGGTGAATAATTGAAAGTCAAAATCAGATGAAAGTTATTTATTTACTTTTTTGTGTTCGCCATTGTAACTACAGAAACCATTGTAACCTAGCTAGAATAATAAAATAGTTTTTTCTGTGAGAATTAATCTGAAAAATATTATAAACTTTGTTCTCCTTTCAAATATATTAAAACAATATAGGTAAAGATTGGGAAGCAACTTAAATAAAAAGTTATTATCAATTAGTAAAAAAAGAGGTAATAATTTTTAAGAATTAAATAGTCATACATAACATACAGTAGAGTATGAAGTAAGTCTGGTATAAAGTTATATTCTATAAACAATATCGAGCATTTTCTGTACCGACAAAGTTTAAATCAAACCAACAAGAAAACCTGTAGAATAGTTTTTCTGTTGCCTGAAAATTAAGATTCCACGTAGTTATTCTCTTCTTCCACTCACGGTTTAATTATACATGTAATAATTGAATATAGCAAGACTGTAAATATCTTCAATAAAGGACTTTGGTCTGAACGGTAATCAAGAATATCTTGAAATCTATGACTTGCAAAAAATATTATAAACCAGGGTTTATATCATAGTATCGTATAGTTTCGCCTATTATACTGATGTAGGTGGCTAAGTCTTTCTTACTCTCCATCGTGGTTGACAATGTGTACCAGGGTGGCGTATAAAATACCGCAGAGCTTCCTGTTAACAAAAAAATATATATGGTGAAACTAATTTGCTAACATGCATAAAATTAAATATTTGAGTATTTAAAAAATATTTACAACTCTTAAAACACAATTGTGTACTTAGTAAACTAAAAATATTAAAACTTGTAACGCTGCCTTTATCTCAGATAGAGTTTAATATACTACACTCAGACAAACTATATAAACACATGGAAACTATCAGACTTACTGAACAATGATTTCTTGCAAAGGAAACAATGCTTATAATTACAGCCATTATAATCTTATAAATCACCTGATTGAGGAAATCAGCTGTTTCCTGTACCATAATTTTTTTCCATGAATATCTTTTACTACATAACAATCAACTGATCATCCATAAACCAACATATGCTTTCACGTGTATCTCATACCCTATACACGAAAAAGACAAAGCACACTCGTAAACATAATTTATATGCTCTTTCTTTTCTGTAAGTTAAGCAGGGAAAATTTAAATATTTTCTTAAAGCATTACAAAAGAGTAACTATTTCTACATTCCTTTATTCAAGTGAAACGTGGGCTGTCGGTAATAAAGAAGAAAAGCTAATTAAGCTGATGAAATGAAATTGTTAAGAGGCACACAAAGGTATTCCCTCCTAGATCGGATAAGAAACGAGGTGAACTAAATATCGAATCTTTGCTCAAGACGTTTATGGACGATAAGAGTAGTCGTTCATAGTGGACCGCACGCCAAATACCAGATTACCACTGGCAGGATTGAGATATATACCTAAACGGAAACAGAAATATGTTGATTGGTCGAGGAGGAAATAGGTTCAACTAAAACAGACAACTAAAGCCTAATGCATGAAGTGACAAAGGTTTGATTAAAGATTCTTAAGTTACAAAAGTCATAATTAAAATTGAATACTTCTTCAGATATAAAAATGAACTTAACGCCATTACACCAGATGCAGACCAGTTGCATCAAGGCGCTAGGATCCACAACATGAACATTTTGAAAATATGCCTTTGCCAAAAATATTTATTCTTATACAAAAGACAGGAAATAAAAGGGAGAGCCTTTTTCACATTATTGAACAAAATTATTGTACTCCACTGATGCAATCTAGATATATAGCAGATTTTTATATGGGAGCGTTTTGTTTTAATGATTCCAAAAGCGTACAGATTTATAGCACGAAATTTAGTAACACGAAGGTATGAAATAAAATGATTACCTCAGTTGGGGAGGGGAGCTCAAAGGACAAAACTAATTGCCTCAGTCTCTCGAAAAACAGTCACGCCACTGGCACTCTTTCATAATAATATAAAACAAGTTTCACATAAAAAGCGTGTAATATTCAGAGAGTAACCTAGTGTGTAATCTATAAACTAACATATTAATACATAAATTCAACTCACTTTCTTCATGCTTCTTCAAAAAGCAGCAGTGCATCAAATCTGAAATAAATTTAAATATATAACAGTTAAATAATATATACTTTTCAGTTGTTGTCTACTGACAACAGCACATTTACAAGAAATAAATACAAACTACATGTAAACCACACGTTCACGTGGGAATTTTTTAACGAAAGCAGATGCATGTACTGCTACACTAAATGCAGTAAA
Source organism: Magicicada septendecula (assembly GCA_034769895.1). Lineage (NCBI taxonomy): Eukaryota > Metazoa > Arthropoda > Insecta > Hemiptera > Cicadidae > Magicicada > Magicicada septendecula. The sequence goes on from CM068376.1 coordinate 51,240,004, forward strand.
CACATATTGTTTAAATCAATAAGATGGTACAACGGTAAATCAACAATAGTAACTTGAGTTGTTGCGTTCTTTCGCAGTAAAATGTTTGGGAAACAATTGATATAAAATTATGAAAAGAGTGTAAATTTACAAGTAAGTAAATATTTGATAGGAACCAATTCATAAGGAAGATAGAAAGATAGATAATTAAGTAGAATAACAGACAAATAGAAACCAGAGAGAGATTGAGGGGGTGAGAGGGAAGAAAAGACAGCCAAAAAATGAATATGTATTCATGACAGAGAAAAACTGAGAGTATTAGAATCACAAAAAGAAGATAGAAAGATAAAAAACAATGAAAAAGAGGAATTATGTAAATATGAATAAAGGAGAGGGAAAGACAGACAGATAGACAGACAGACAGACAGACAGAAAGACAGAAAGACAGAGAGTCAGGTTCTGAAGTAACAGTGAGAGAGCATCGGTTAGATTGGAAAGATGTAGCAGAGGTACCAATAAAATCACCAACAGGGAAGCTGAGACAGAAGGACAAACTCTTACACACTTGTAGTAGAATATGATATGCAAATATGTTCGTTACTATATGAAGTAAGCGTACAATTTAGATTAAGTGGGGATCCATATAACCAAATATAACGTTCTTGGATTTAAAGCAACTGATGTGTGCTCTATGGAATTAGCATAGGCCTATTACGTTTCAACAAATAACAAAGTAGTACCATGGTAATACTTACTTGCAAGCAAAGCAATTAATGTTATCAGATGACAGATAACTTATTTTTAAGGAAAATGACTAGTTGAATACCTACACAATAAACAATTCAGGTGTACAAAAAGTTTTGAACTGTGATAATGTCTTACTTAATGTTATAAAGCGATTTGAGTTATACGAAAACACAACAGTAAGAATAATTTAAACTATGTTTACTTATTAATAACAAACAAGCAGTGATATTTACTATTTTGTAACTAATAATACACTACAAACTCATTAAATTAACAGTACAGGTAAAATAATCGACTTACAGCAAAATATTCCGCATAAAAAGCCCATAGTTAGGAGAAGTAACTGTAAAAATTAAAACACCAATTAATAACGTCATAGACAAAATTATGTGGATTACGTACAGATTCAGTAACTTAAACTGTGTTAAGAAATGGAAGCGAATGAATGGAAATAACATCATTGAGTACACAAGATTGAGCAGTTTCTTGAAACCACTCGTAAAATATGGTTGCTGAATAAGATATAATATAATGACAGTTTATCGTTAAACGTAATGTAGGCCTACACTTTTATATAACGCCGAACCAAGAACGGTATAGGCAGCGTCTATACCATATATATGTAAACTTCAGTTCTTGGGGACGCAAATGGGCACCACAGTCCAACACCAGGAAACAACAGAGTGTGTGGAAAGGGAGCTGGCCGTTACAAGCCAGGGTGTAAACAATAGAGTAAAAATGATTAACCAAGTTTGAGGAAGATATAAGGAAATAATTTGTTTAGATGTAGTTGATTTTGTCATATATAAGAATTTTTAAATGAATTTAATTGTTTTGAGATATTAATCCTAGGAGGAAAGGTATTTGTAATATTGTAATGGGAAATGTTTATTTAAATTCTGATAGAATCAGAGGAATATATTTTGAATTTTGGGAGTAAGATGTAACAAGAGAAGGGTATGAAGAATGTTGATATTGAGGCTGGATGTTTTATATTTTGTTATAATAAATACAATACTTATTCATATATATATATATATATATATATATATATATATATATATATATTGTAACGTGTCATTTCATCAAACATAAAACATAACATACTCGTTAACATGTAAATAATGATTAATTAATAGAATTATAAGGTACAAATGTTAAACTTAGAAAATAAGTAAAAAGACATTTGTTAGTTCATAAGCATTAGATTAAAACTATGAGGAGGTCTGCGTGCCTCAGAAGTATTTGTGGACTTAATAAGGTTCAGAATTTGGACTTGCACTGCTGGAAAGAAGTTTAGGTTGAGTCGAGACTAAAAGAGTTTTAGCTAATCAGATGTTGAGACCAACGTAAAGCTACGTTCTGACGTACGATAAAACCAATCGATCAAGTCACATGCATTACGTTGTTGAATAAGAAGATTATATACGTTTGTGCTTACGGTATTTATATTGTAGTTTGAACATTTGTGTCGGTGATTCTTTGCTAGTTTGTTACAGTTCAAGATATTAAACCGACTATTGTGACCGTATAAAACTAGACTTGAATGTTTATTATTTTCCTCTGTGACCGTCATTTACATCAAGCTGGTTAATTTAAATGACTTATATAAATATCTGTACACGCATCTTGATATAAACCTAAGCACGTAAGTACAAAAACAAACAAGTGAAATTACAAATAATTAAATTTTAGAGATCATATACATTAACAACGCTAGTGAATAACATTTTAAGGTACTAAACTATATTCGAGCAGACTGGAATACGGCCGAAGGGACAGCTTTAATTTAATTTCTGTTGTCTTACAAATGTTCCAGAACGTTGTTTCTGGAACTAAAGCTAAAACGAAAGAGTGTATAAACAAAGAGGGAAGAAGCATTCACGTAACATATCGATTACTGCGAGAGATTATATTATGACCATTCAGACAAGTTAACCTATTACATAGACAATACTTGTAAAATGCATCATGTTAAAGGCTGTTGTCAAATGCACTTCTCTACTAGATTTAGCATACAAGTTCAATCAGTCGAACTGTTATAAATAATTTTAATAATTCAAATTAGCTACGTCGTTACTGATGGAATTATTGATTCCCAGAGGAATATTCTCCCCATGTCACTATTTGTCAGAACACTTCTTTTATATTTATACAGTCGTAAATTCAAACAAAATAAAAATTATTTGTCAGTAAACAACATATTAGTCTGTTATACCTAATAGTTCCGCACACACGGTTAAAATAGTTAGATTGGAAACAGAGACAGCTTTAGAGTTTACAGAAAAATAATGATAATAAAATAGAGACAAAATGACAAACTGCTACACCTTTGCAGTCAGAAAAAGGCGTTATAGAATCATGCAGAGATGAAGCTTTGATTTTAAGCAAACAACAATTACATAATACACTTAAAAATTGCTAGTGGTCAAAAGTCCTTGGTTGTCATTGAGACTCGCTGTGATATACTGAATGTATGTAAGGACTGTTCTATTAGTGAATTCTGTCAAATTAATTTCTGTCTATGAACATAAAATATTGAAAATAAACTTCAGTTTATTACATTTGTAGTAAAAGGCTGCTTTTTAAAACTTTCGTTTCTTACCATGGTGAAGTAAAGTGAATAAGAAAATATTCTGAAACTTGGGTTGGGTACCAATTAGGATTTAAATAGTTTAAACAATTAGAACATGTATTCCTGTTAACGACAACTTGGAGAAACTTTGAAACTTTTACAGATTGGAAAGCGGTCGTATACATAATATAAATTGTGTTTATAGCGGCCAGTTACACCTCCTAATTTTTCTCCAGTACAATTCATTCCTTAGGTCTATATAAAGAGACTTGTATTACAAAATAATCACCCAAATTCTAGACCCGAAGGAGAACATACACAATGTGAATGTATAAACAACATATCTTAACGTTTAATAAAATTCTAACATTTTAAGTTGCGTTTTATTAAAACCATGTGTAATTCATCGTAATTATTGTTTTTATACAATATAGAAAATCGAGTTAGGTAAGTTTTAGTTACCTGAAATTCGTACAGATGTATTATAGATTGTTTTCTTTGTACGCCTAATATTTTATATATAAATTTCACGACTTGACCTGGTGACTTATGGGCCAGTTGGGCCAGTTTATAATAGAGTTTTTATTATGATAATAGACCTTTTAGAGAACCAACTTTATGAGGAAAGTAACTTAGTGTACTGAGAGAAATAACACTTAGTAGAGGCGTGTCTACAGTAGTTTTAGTAAACCACCATCGTTTTGCTTTCTAACGTAAAGTACCATAATCAATAGCGATGGTCACATGAAATGCAGGGCAAGGGAGAAGAAAATACAAGTTGAAATTAAAGATGTTTGAGTTTAGGAATATGCTAACCGAAGAACGGAAAAGCGAGTTGAAGACTGAAACAAGAGGAACCTTGCAGAGTCGAAGCCTTGTCTGAGGAGTTGAGCCTTGTCTTGTTTAAATAACTTTATGAGTTTATTTAAACAGCAGTGTGGAACTGGTAGCGAGAATAGAACTAGTGAATGCTGTATGGAGAGTTTTGTTTTACGTGTGTGTACGTGGGCAAAGAACAGAGGAGAAGAGTGGAGAGAGAGAGAGAGAGAGAGAGAGAGAGAGAGAGAGAGAGAGAGAGAGAGAGAGAGAGAGAGAGAGAGAGAGAGAGAGAGGAGAGTGTTGAGGCGGGGAATGGAAACAATTTGGAGATTAGAATGGGATGATCGATTGTATAATGAGGAGATTTTGTGTAGAATGAACAAAACAGAAAACTTTTAACTACAATCGTGAGGAGGAAGAAAAAATAAATAGACCATTTAGTAAGAGGAAAAGTAATGTTAAAGACTGTTCTTGAGAACAAGGTGAAAGGAGGAAGGAAGGAGGAAGTGAGAGGTTAGCAATGGTTGAGAGAACTAAAGAAAATGCTTGTAACAGGAGCAGCTGGAAACAACTGACGTACAAGACTGGCAGAACAAAGTGTGCTGTTGATACAAAATACTTTTTGCGGCCCCAGATGTTCAATAATAAAGCATAGTAATATACGATATAACGGTTTTCACTGCGTTGGAGTTATTAATGCTTATAGTCTAATAATTTTGTGTGCTGTGAATTGGTTTGACGGAATGGAAATATATCGTTATTTAATTTTTGTAAAATGGGTTGTCCATTTATAACTGCCAGATTAGGTTAGTTAGGTTGGGTTCGGTATCAGTAGATCTACCCTCACGCATCGATCCTTACATGATATTCACGAATCCACTTCAGTCTACTCTAAACTCCTTACGAGTAAACCATAATTAGATAAAGTAATCAGAACGTTTGTGGAGTCCAATTGGCGCTATCGTTAACATTCTGATCACACAAAACGGGGGAGTCGGGATTCGAGTCCGTCTCAGGGTAGATCGTTATAACGACGCCTTGCCCTAATAGGGAAATATCCTGTCAGTCTGTGCCAGCTACTTTACATGAATTCGGTTCGAATAAATTATTACCTCGTAATCTACACCGATTCTAGCCTTTAGGTTACCATTATAAAAAGGAATAACTTTCACTACAAACATTTTGCGACTTACAAAAATAATAATTCAAGCAACCGTGTTGTTTTTTCCATCGATATAACGAACCAAAAAAGAAAATAATAAAAATCGTCGACAGGTAAAATTCTACTTTCTTCCTCTGTGCAATTCGTTCGTAGAAATGTTACGTATTAAAAGTTTTACCGAGAATGAATCGAATAAATTTAAGAGTGTAAACGGTTTAAATTACAGCTGTTGTATAACTTTGTCTCAATATAACAACATAAATTGTGCAAATGATAAAAACTGGAATGCGAATTAAACGTGGTTGAGCGCTGGGTCTGTTTTGTACTTCTGTCTTGGTCCTTTTCTTCACTTTTCTTATACCCTCCTCTTAACATCGTCTGTCACCGCTAATCTCTGCCCCACTCTTCTTCTTTCCCGTTTCACTGTGCCCTCAAGAAAAGTGCCTAATATTCTAGTCCACTTGTAAAATGTCCTATTCAGTCCTTTTATTTTTACGATTCTATTTAAAAGTAAACAGTATTTTTTTAGTCTATTCAAAACATACAACTCTGGTCAACGCATTTTACTCTCTACATTTTTGTTAATCCACATCTCAAAACCCTTATTTCTATCCCTTTCTCTTTTCCCATAGACCAAGATTCATCGTACACCAGAATGCTATACACCAGTATTTTACCATTTCACCAATCTCTTTCGTATTTTGAGAGCTATAATGCCGCATAATAGGCTCTTCTTATTTTAGGCTTTTTTATAATATAATCACTTAGGCATACTGGTAACTGCGGTGCGTCTTAGGCAGTCATGGATGAAATCAATCTCAGAAGTGCTTTTTCCGTTAGCAACACGCTTGTGTTATTGCTTAATGGTATTGGGCAATATTTTATGAGGCTCTTTTGTTGAAGCAGTAAAATTCAAACAGCTTGTTTCATCTTTCCAAGAGCGTTCCGAACTCATGTTTTGAATCGTAACATTAATGTAAACTCATGTAAGTTTTGTTCTTACACTGTAGCACCCTAAACATTTCCCCTTAACAATGCGCTCTAACAATAAACACGTGGGGTCCAATATGAATTTAAAATTTATAATTCGCTCTCCGGTTTAGATGATTTTTAAAAGCTAAATTTCTTAAATTTCTATTATTGTAGACTATCAATGTTTTAGGTTATTTTGAATCTGTGTTCGCCCGCTACTGTGTACAGGAGACCTACTGACAACTCGGGACATCTCCGTTTCAGGGTACGAAAATAAGCTTAATATCTAACATCTCAAATAAACTTAATTGACTAACAATTTGTATAGCGCGATATGATAATTAATTATGGTCCTCTAAGTAGGAACAGTAAGACTTTCGGTAAATATTATAGTAATGTTGGATATTTTTTAACGTGAATTAACTAGCAGCGACAAATTTTATTGGTGTTGACAATGTATAAAGTATTTTTATGAATCCTCACGAACATGATGAAATTCTATGTAAATCTCATAGTGTTGGGTTCTCTGTGTAAAGCAATATTAAATTCAGAATTCAAATATTCAATTCACGAAAGTTATTATTTAATACTATTGTAAATCTTATTAATAAGCAATCTTGTATGGATCCTATACCTTGTGTATTAAAATGTCCCTATATATTCTAATCCATTCACGATTTCTCTTCCTGTGACTTCATCTCACTTGAAACCAACACCAAGGTACATTGTTAAACTCACAAAGCACTTCTCAAGCGTGTCACGAAAAAAAACTCGTAACTATAAGAAGGTGAGTGGTTGATCAACAGGTTTTTCGCCAAATGATAGCCAACCCGCTGTGAATTTATTCAGAGATTAATTTACTCATAGATTAATTTGCGTGACGGCAAAATAAAAATTAAGTATAAGGAATTTTGAGAAATTATTAGACAGTTTCTGAGTGTAGAGCTATTATGATATGGTTATGATACCAATTACCTAATTAGCAGAATTTTACCTCAGTTCTTCTGACTTATAAAATGAAGATCGATCATAGTGATATGGAAACACTTTTTCCATTTTTGACACCCGTACAGTCTGGTATAGACTCGATAGTTGACGCGTAATTATCTTTCATCGCAAAGTAGCAGCAATATGTACGCGCACACACATTATGGCTGAGAAAGTCGAGATACTTGTAGAACGTTTCGTATTACGTAACACTTTTCCGAATTACGTAACAACATATTTAAATAATTTAAATTATACTTATTGGAGTCTGTTACTACTGGAATTTTCATCACTTTGCAGAACTTGATTCGCGTTTTCTTTTGTGAAAGCCTCCTGTTTATAGTTCCTCAAGTATTCCTAAAATTCGTCCTAAAATAATGACTTATGTCATTACTATAATGAAATAAGATATCACACCCACATACAATGTGCGTTATATCCGGGAGACGTACACTGCTATAATTACTAACTATCTGATTTGATTTTCATTTAATCAGATCAATTTTTACTTTTAACCACTCTATGGGCACTTTGTAAAACTTCCAGCACATCTCAATAAATTGCGCAAGGCGCAAATGTAACATTATCAGTCCTCATTTCTTAAATTCCATGCTTATACCACTGAAACCAGATTCCTTGCGATTTCTTCTATTCTTTATACTGCTCATTCTTCTAACGGTATGCTAACTTTATTCCTATAGCCTGATTTTCTTGACACCATGCAAGATTTGAGTATAATGTCTTTTCTATCCTTCTTCTGGCAAGCCGCTGTCTATTTCATGTCTTAGTTTATTTTCTTTAAAACTTTATAAGCTAAGGACGGTGTACAACCCCTAACCAGCAGCACCAGAGATTTGACATCGGAGTTATCTTCTCCTTGACATTTTAGCTTCTCCTGCCTTCTCTATAGCTTAGAGCTCGACTAGACTTTGAGAAACTAATCCCTTTCACACAAGACAGTATGGGTCAGTATTTACCCATACGGCACAGACTCGCCACGTCACGCAGGTTTTACGTAAACTTAACATATCCACATTTTCCTCTTGTTGAATATGTCCTTAGCCTGACAAATTATACTCAGACTCCGCCATCACATTTGATTCTACTTGCTAAATACATGTACTTATATTTTTTCCTTTGTAGGACATCATTCCCAAATTTTATTTTACTCCCATATTTTTCATTCCCACAGAGGATTAGGATTTTGGTTTTCTATGTATTATTATTTATGATGTAATGCTCTTTAATTACTTTACCAATTACGATAATAATTTTCTGTAGGTCCGCTTCACTTTCAAGTATCAGTGATATTTTATCTACAAACCTTAGCACGTTCACTAGATCTCCTTTAATTTTTATCCCTACCTGCATTTCACTCCTAACTCTGCCAATTGCTCCCTGAAAGTAAAAATTCTTCTTCTTCTTTTTCTTCTCCTCTTCAAGGAATAGGTTATATAAGACTGTTCCGTCATACATCTCATCCTCGGACGACCCACGTCTCTTCTACCAATGGCTTTGTAGTTCAGTCCCGCTTTCGGCAATCGATCCTCTGTCATCCTTTGTAGCTGATCCTACCGTTGTCTTCTGTAAATTGAAATAATTTCATTTATGTCCTTTACTGCCAGTTCTGCTCTGATATCCTCATTCGTTATTCCTTATTCTTGCAATGTATAATTTAAAGTAGGCCTATTTAGAAGAAACTGCATTTCAGCACTCTGAATCATGCCGCATTCGTTTTTTGTCTTGACCCACGCCTCACTCGTATAAATCAATGTGGGTATTGCAATTGTCTTATAAAATTTAATCCTTGTGCTGTGTCTTGTTTCACAGCAGTGTGTTCAAGGACACTGTTTCTAGTGGATTCTCGAGAGCGCCTGTTTGTTTAACACGTCATCCGAAGTGACAGATTACTCTGGAATATTAGCAGGGTACAAATATAGGCATTCAGCGGCGGTCAAGTCAATTTAAGTGGTGATTTATTCCAGTGCGGTTCGAAGTATTGTGGCGAAGTGTTATGTGTCTTATAATTGTGAGGGACTCTATTAGTTGACATTTTTATTGCGTGTGAACAATTTTTATTTAATTTGTTGTAAGAGACTATCTTGTGGATTACAAACTGTTTAATTTTCATAAATAAAGCTGGTGGTTACTGACTTAATTTGTGGCTTTTATTTTGTTTTCCACTGTACCATTCGACGATCAGTAGACCGTCGTTACAATATTTTAACCTACATTTTGATAATTTGTAATTGATGAATTATGTTAACTGTTTTTACATCATCTTGCTTGTACTTGCTAATTTGTCCTATTGTTTTATTTAATTTCATCAGCTAATTTCGTTCAGCACTGGAAATAATAAAAGATTCCATGGGCTCCAAGTATATTATCTTCTCAGATTCTCGAAGTGTTTTAGATAGTCTGCAGCAGGAGGACAGCAAAGAACCCCTGATATAAAAATAATATTCAAGACATAAGCAACATAACCCCTGATATCTCAACTAGACAGTGCAAGGAAATTATTTTCAGTTGGATCCCATCGCACATCGGAATTAAGGGCAACGAGATGGCTGATAGGGCTGCGAAAACTGTTACGTCGAGTGAATATCATCCTCACAAACTTTCCCACAACGACCTTAAGAAATATCTGCTTTTAAAACTTCTGGAGCACTGGAATGATGAATGGCTTAAGTCACCACCCGCCAAGCTATTCCGAGTGAGGAAAAATATTTACGAGCAGCACTCACTTGCTACAGACTCCAGGAGAAATCAAGTGGTCATAACAAGACTCCGCAACGGCCACACGCTACTGACTCACAAGTACAATTTCACAAGAGAGCCTCCTGCGAGATGTAATCGCTGTGGGACGGTTTTGTCAGCTTTCCATCTTGTTTCAGAGTGCCCTGCTCTTCAACAACTACGAAGCAAATTTAATATCCCTGCAGATGTGCGAAAAAGTTTAAATGACAGGACTGCAGCCGCCAACATACTTCTCCTCTTAAAGGAGCTTCAGTTGTTAACAGCAATATAGGTACGAACTAAGAAAATTGAGAACATTAAAAATTGTGTAGTTAAGTTAATGGACTGATATGTTATTATGACTTATTGTTATATAGTTGTTATATTTTGTTACTTAATGTTATATTTATTATATATATACTTAGTTATATTTATTTATGTGCAAGATATGTATTTATATTGCTTGTGTTGTGGGGGGTTAATATTTCTCATTTTATTTGGCTTCAGTTAAACTAATACTGTTATTTGTTAAATATTTTTATCTATCTCATTTGTTTCCACTATTTGCTATTTAAACAAAAATTTACTATATGTTAATACATCTGTTTAAGAATCTGTACAAATTCAATTTTGTGGTCGCTAATGACCGTTGCTGTTGCAGCGACCTTATAAATAACAAAAATTAAAAAAAAAGTCATCAGCTGACCTGAAGACTGCTACAGATTAGTGGTACTAATGACATCCGTAACATTATAATTAAGTATAAGTGAAGCTTTAAATAAAGACACAGACCATGTTAATAGTAGGCTAAATGTTAATATTCTAAATGTTCTTTCATAAATCAACAAGAAGTAAACGTAATAAAAGTTTGTATACAATGCACATACATGCAAATTATACCTAAGGGATATGAGCTGTTTTACTTCCACGTTCCTTAAGGAAATGGAAGTATGGTGATGGCAAAAAAAACCGTGTTCGAGATTATTGCAGATTCTGATTGTACAACACTCAAAACATGAAAAAAAGTCATTTTTCGAAATGTGTGTGTGTGTGTGTGTGTGTGTGTGTAGATTTTTTTTCTATGGCAAACGATAACAGCCGCAAATTCAAACAGAATCAAATAATGTTTTGCATACAGCCCTGAATTGTAGAGTTCTCAAGACCTATTGTTTTTGGTGAAGATCGGTTTATGTTTTAACAAGGGTATTTTCTATGGCAAACGATAACAGCCGCAAATTCAAACAGAATCAAATAATGTTTTGCATACAGCCCTGAATTGTAGAGTTCTCAAGACCTTTTGTTTTTGGTAAAGATCGGTTAAGGGAAAGGGGTAGTTTACCTGCAACATTTTATGTTTAGCAACTGTAATTTTTTCTATGACGAACGATAACTGCCGCACATTCAAATAGAATCAAATATTTTTTGCAAACGTACATCAATTGTAAAAGACTGAAGGCCTGTTGATTTTTTTGAAGATCGGTTAAGGGAAAGGGGTAGTTTATCTGCAACATTTTATGTTGTAACAAGAGAACGTTTCCATGAAGAACGATAACTGCCGTAAATTCAAACAGAATCAAATAATTTTTTACATATGTGCCTGAGTTGTAGCGGACTCATGGCCTATTGATTTTGGTAAAGATCGGTTAAGGGAAAGGGGTAGTTTACCTGCCACTTTTAAGGTTTTAACAAGAGTAATTGTTCCATGGCGAACGATAACTGCCGTAAATTCAAATAGAATCAAATATTTTTTTACATATGTTACTGAATTGTAGAATACTCAAGGCTTATTGATTTTGGTAAAGCTCGGTTACGGGGAAAGGGCAGTTTACCTGAAACTTTTTTGTTGTAACAAGAGTAAAGTAATTAATTTTGATAAATAAAGTATCCTGATAAGAAGATCTTAATAATCCACTGTAGAAACGTAGATAAAATATCTATAAATGAAGAGGCTAGTTGAACGGGGTGGGAGTAATTTTCTATAAATGAAAATTATAGTTGAAGGGGAGGGGATAATTTTTATATGTGTACTACGTTATCGGCAACAAAGAAGTAGTTTGTTGTTAAAATTCCTTCCCGGCCTGTTTGGCCGTAGTCCAATGTTTTCTGCAAAACCAGACGTTTCGGCAGTGCCGTCGATTGCCATCATCAGTGGAAATCGAGTGCGATAACGTGTGGTGGTATACGTTAGTGACCACAGTACTGTGGTTAAGGCTGAAGCAATAAGTGGAAAGAAGTAGTTTCTATGGAAACACTTCATTTTGTAAATGATTTTAAATATAAATCTTAGAACATGGAAGTCATGTATGGTTCTCCGTACCGATATTTTAAGAATTACCACAATTTTCGAATAAATCTGCTAAATATTTTATTCAGTTTTCAAGTGTTCTTATGTGTTTCTAACAAAAATCGTGTAAATTACAATATATTAAATTCCCGCATCCGTGTTTTATACTAGTTGGAAGATAATGTTTGTAAAATAAAAATATAATGTATACATACAATCTGTTACAAATCATTTTTTTAAATTGTAATTAACAATAAGAATTTATCGAGATTTAAAATGTGAAGCGTCACTTACGAGACGGTTTTGCCAGTAGTCCAAGTCTGTATAACAATTTTTCTCCAGATCTCGCTCTGCTCCAGAAATACTGTGCCAGAAAAACCCAACGTCAGTACCAGATTAATTGATCGTAAAACGCTGACCTGTAAACGATAATAAAATTATTACATTTGAAGTAAGAAAATCAGGGTTATTTGTAACGTGTTTAAAACAAAAATTTATACGTAAATACAAGCATTATTATTTTTGCCGACAGCCGCAACATATTCTGTATCGTATTTAACGATGGCTTCTTTTATTACCTACAGCAGTTCTGTGAAACAATCAATTTTTTATTACCTATGTAATTAAACAACTCAACGATATTTTTATTAGCTATTCTTAATTACCAAAAGTAACATTAAAACAAAAATTAACTTGTATAACAGCATTTTGTATAGAAACGTATTTTTTTTTATAAAATTAAACACGCGCGAGCGTGCGCTCTTGCGAGTTATACAGGTGCATATACACATACATTGTACTTAATTATATATGTGTGTAACTATAGTCATAATAACGTAATGTTGGTTTTTATACCACTGTAATAGTTTAGGAGATAGATACGGTAGACTGCCTTATTTAAGCAGTTCAGCGTCCAAGGAAAGTAGTGTGGTCAGCAAGCGGCGATTATTAGCCCAAAACGTTAATTCAGGCACTCATTTCTACAGGCTGAGTCACCCTGAGGGCTGAAAACGTAACGTGTTTTATGATGCGACAGCGATCTGTGTTTTCTTGATTATTAACTAGGTCTACCAAGCTCCCTCACGCGCGCGCGCGCGCGCGCGCACACACACACACACACATATGTATATATATATATATTTCAAAGATACATGTTTCGAAAGACTCCCATAATAATATTTTTGTTCATATAAGTAATGCGGTCGTATAAATTGTTGTAAACAGCCTTAATAGTTCATACTGGTATTTGGCGTGTGTCTGGTCTACCATCTTCAACATTATCTATCTAAGCCAGGATATTCTTTGTGTTTGTGAATTCTGGCTTCACGTCAATAAATACTAATATTTATTTAAAGAATTGTTACGACGGTCTCCCTATGGCACAGTGAAAAACAAATTACAAGACACCAATGAAGTCACTAATCACCAGCTTTAATTAATCACAAATACCATTTTTTAATCAACTTGTACAATAATCCGAGCAAAATTTTCCACACGCAATAGTAATGTCATCTAACACAGTCCCGCACAATTATAACACTTTGCCACAATACTTCAAACCTCACTTCAATAAATCAACACTTAAACTGACTTCTAAGCGGCAGCTGTCGTTATTTAAATAGATAGCACAAGTATTCTATAATAATCCATAATACGCGTCAAGAGTACTCGAAAAGACTAGAGCGTAATTGACTGTGGCCTTGAACACATTGCGTGACCGGTGAAGTCTGGAACAGCCTCGATTGTTGACGCATGTTAAGTGTCACGTAATTGTTTTTCTTCTCACAGTCACAGGAATATTTACGCACACAAACATTACAGCTGGGCTCTGCTGGATAGCCTAGAAACGTGTAGAACGCTCTGTAACGGCGTAACACTTACCCCTCCTTAAGCCTGTTCGTCCCGAACAGGCAAACCATCTCTGAACTAATACTTGGCCAGGCGGTCTACATAGCTGGTCTATTTGCAAAAGATACTTCTTCGGCTCTTCGAATTCAGTCTCGTGTGATCCAAACATCAACTCATGAATATGAGTCTTTCGCTCAACCACTAGTTTTTCAGGAATCACTCCCGTTGCGTCATGTACTGATGACTTATACGCCATTAGCTGGTCCAAGTCTGATTGGTTCTCGTCAACAACCTCTTCCGTAACTTTATCTTCAGCAACGTTTCCCCCGGGCGCATCCATTAACTCAGGAACAATCAAGAGTCTTAGCTCGACGCCCATAGTTGGTTTTCCATTCAATTCTTTTGTC